>PVHP010002493.1:38811-74527 GCA_004024765.1 Zapus hudsonius
GATTCCAACAACAAGACAGAATTCTGTCAAAGCTCTTGAGTGCTTTCCCCAGGCCTGAGGCAAAACCCTGTTACTGAAGAAACCACAGACTGCATCGATCAGCATCGAGAAACCCTTCAACGTCCGGAATGGTATCCAGCCCCCAGAAGGCAGTTAGTGTAGTGCTGGAAGGCACTGCACAGGCTGCCAGGGGAAACTTGATTAATTCTTTTAAAATCAGGCTACTAAAATAGTTAAATAACACTTTTGCATAGGAACAGAAATGGGAACAATTCATCTATAAAATGCAGCAACACTCATGTGTGTATGTCAATCATCATTTTTGTTCTTCACAACTACACTCTTTTGAAATTCTGTAAGGTGAGACCATAGCACAATGGCCAAATTGACTAGCTCAAGATATTTTGTAATTGTTATGACTGAAATATTAAAAAAACAAAGTCAAGCTGGTGTCTTTAAATGTTACAATAGCTTAAGAATTTTTATATGTATTTATTTTATATGAAAATGGACATAAGGAAACATTTTACATCGTTTGGTCTTCACTGCCAAATGCATAAGATACTTAAATTTTAAGATATTTAATAAATGCATATATAACACACATATATGATATGAGTATATAATATGTACTGTAGTATATAAAATTAAATATATATAAAATGTTGCATTAAATCATATGAAACCAGGAGGAGCCATGTCTAGGATCCCAGCACTCAATAGGCTGAGGAATGGAGACTGCTTTGTGTTGGAGGCTATTCTGTGCTAAATAGTGAGCTCCAGATCAGTCTGGGCTAGAGTGAAACCATGCCTCAAAAAAAAAAAAAAAAAAAAAAAAAAAAACAGGTCATATGAATTATTCCTAAAGAGAAATAATATTAATTTTGCCTTGTAATCTGTCATTTTTCCTGGTTGAAAGACTATGTTTAATTGCCATATACCCATAGGGATACATGATATTAAATCCATAAGATCTCATGATCCCCTGAACTAATTTAATGTATTCACTTAGAGAAGGAAACATCTATTTCAATGCTGTGGAAATATTAAGGTTTACTTCTTTAAGTTAGAATCATACTTAACAGAGGATTGGAGATCATCTATCTGTAGCCTAGGAAATCTTTTTAGCTGTGAGTAAAGACTTGTTATTTATTATTATCATCATTATTAATTATTATTATTATTAAGTACAGGTTTTGCTGTGCTAAATTTCCTTAAAACATGGATTATTCGTCATTTTTAAATAAACATTAGTGTCTTACAAGAAACACCAATATGAAGAATTCAACCTGCCTCATGAATAAAATAATTGCTTAAGCTTAAGTTTCTTTTCCTTTGTAAGATTCATTTTTAAATTTTTTTTCTTAAAGACAACTGTGCAATCAATCAATGCACTAATTGTCTTTCCAATACCCTTGCCTTTGAATTTTGTTTCTCAAATGTAGCTAGATACATGAAACAACTAGAACCACCAGTCAGTCAATGGTCTGATTGCAGTTGAATATCACATTTCCTAGCTATTTGATCAAAATATTATTCTATTCAAATGAAAAGGAATGTTTTTTTTTTTGTGGCTGAAGACATGATTCTTGATTTCATAATTTCAGTTCAATTTCTATATTTACATATTAAACTACCTTCAGGTAACTTTTCAATTATTTTAAATGAACAAAATTATTGAGAAACACCAATTAAGCTGAGTGTCTAGTAAAATACTTATTTGGACATAGTCCCAGATAATGTCCTTGCTAATGAGAGGAAGGAAAATGAAGCAAAAATGATTTCCAGTAAATATGATTTGGTCTTATAAAGTACCCTCAGCCATAAATACTCACTGGATATATGGTAATATAATGCTAATAGCACAGAAATGGATGAAGACAAGATTGTGTGTGTGTGTGTGAGTATAAATAAAAAATTAGTTTTCAGGCAAGATACATAAACTCAGTCATATCTCTCATTGAGGATAGGGACATACCATTCACTTAATAATTTGTTGTTAAAATTTCTCTCCCTCTCTCTCTCTCTCTCTCTCTCTATATATATATATATATATATATATATATATATATATATATATATATATATATATATATATATATATATATATATATAAATGTATGAATGTATGTAATTTCCCCTGAGACTAGAATTAAGTCCATTTTATTTTATTGTAGTTGTTGATAACAAGCAATCTGGAGATATGGTCTTAATCCTCCCAGTAACTTCTGCACTAATGATACAAAAGCAAGTCACTTTCAAGTATCTTTGTATCTGCCATTTACTATTATCCACATATAGTCTTTCACCTGATTTTGTTCACCACTAATTGTTATCCTCTATATGAAAACTGAAATCCAAATTCATTCCACCATTGTCTTTGTCAAACCAAATACCATGCCAAACTTGTTCAATCTGAATTCTCTGCCTGGCTTTTACATAATGGGACATTCCTTTATGTTTAGTTGTCCCTCAGGAGCTCACGTTCCTGCTTCTGTATTACTTAAGTTTTTTTTGCACATAGCTCTGTGAAAGGCATATAGATTTTTTTTAGATTTTATTATGGTAGCAAGAACAATTATAAACATGTGCTTCATGAGAAGTCATAGTTTTAATCAGCCTAAAGTAACTTTACTGATGTTTTCATTCACATTAAATGAGATTATTGTGAGTTCCAAATGATGTTTTAGTCACTGAAAAGGGAGCACTGATGAAAACTGACATCCTAACCTCATGAAGCTGAGTTCTAGTTGAGGGAGATAGAAGATAAAAACAAAAGCAAGACTATGCCCTATTATCTAGTAGACAGGCATGCTATGGAGAGAAACAAAGCAATCTAAAGCGATAGAAAAAAGGAAGGATTTAACTTTTTAGTGGGACAGACATTTCTCCACAGGGAAACAATATTCAAATAGAAGCCTGAGTGAAACGAAAAAATGAGCAAACCATGAGATTACCTAGGGAATACGTGTTTCTGTAAGGGATTGTGAGGAAAATTATCTGAAATAAGAGAATACTGTGTCTGTATTCCTTCTTGTAACTAAATGTTACAAGAAGAAAGACGAACTATGTTCACTGAGCCTTATGCAAAGACAAGTATTGAAAGCAAAGTTTAGATACATTCCCAGATGCTAGGTTGGGTGGTCTTTGTATACTATGACTAGGTTCTAAAGGCACCAAGCCAGTTTCCTTTCCTTCTCTGAAATTCAGTTACAGTAACAAGGCCAGCTTCTTTGGGAGGGAAGAGACTGGTCTCTGGAGGATTAAATACCTGCATTAATTGTTGTGAATATTGAATAAATTTTTGATTTCAGTTGTACCTTCAGCAAATTGCCTTTCTGAGTTTCAATTTTCTGAATTTTAAAAATGGGTTTCATTTACCTAGTTAGAAGAACTGTGCCAATGTTTCAGGTTAAAAGCATATGAATACATCTATCTCAGTGCTAGCATGAAGCTTGCTGAGTATTGTTGATTTTCAATCTCTTTGCATATACTTTCACTAAGTAAACTCTGAGGACATTACCTTTGACTACAGTCTGAGTCTCAGATCTGTCTGAAGTTCTAGCACACACTTTTTAGGATAGCTGTATATAATGTTCAAATTCATCAAATTTCACATGATGAATAATTAAATTTTATTGTATATTAATTATATTTCAACAAAATTATCTTTTTCTTTATTATCCATAATTAGATACATTGAATGAGCAAATAAAGAGTTGACATCCCCACTTACCCAATTTCCCTCTTCCTTATCCCCAGTCAGCTGGATATCCTTCTCCATGGGCAGTCTGGATCAGTCCATGTGGTAGGGGGTTATGGATAGCCTAGGACACAACCTGGTTCCACCCCCCTTTGTATGTTGTTACTGAGGGGGGCCATGTCTCTGGATATTCTCCCCCACAATGGCTCTTACAATCTTTCTGTCCCCTCTTCTGCTTAGTTCCCTGAGTCATGGTGGGTGATTATTAAGGCTACTTTATTGTTGAGGTTTTAGGGGCCTCTGTACGTCTTCTTTAGGTTGTGCTGAAATTGTTGCTGTCTGTCTGGCTTATCCTGTGTTGACTGACTGGCTGTGGTTGTGGGTCTCTTGCTTATCCCATCACTCTCTGTGGGGTTCTGTATGGATCCTTCATGGTAGGTCTGGTGTGGCTTATCTCTTGCCCGGATGTCAGCTATCGGCCTGCAGCTTGTTGGTATGGTTCAAGAATCCATAGCTCTCTCTTTACATTCTGAAAAATACAAACAGAATCTCCATCAGAGATTGAGATCGGTATAGATTAACTGAGATACACATTTCTGAATTGGCTAGATTATTTTGTTAGTAGCCTCTTTGTAAATCATTCATATTGCATTTCTCTTTGGGGGCCCAAGATTCTGGTTCCCAGTGCATTTCGCCATGAGTTCCCAGTTCCATTGAAGGGCTCCCCATCACAGAGTGGATTACTTGGCCAGATTAAAAACTGTTGATTGCCTCCCTGCGGCTTTGGCTCCTCCATTGCACAAGTGTTCTCTCCCAGTAAGCAATGTGTTCAGCCTATTCCAGGTGGCAGACTGTATTTCATGCCAGTGGTCTCTCTTTGCTCCAACTGTCATTGACCAGTTTCCCCTGGCAGCTTGTGCAGTGCCTTCCAGCACTGCAGTACCAACCATCTGAAGGATGGGTTACCTTTCTGGACCTCACAGAGTTTCTCCATGCGTGTAGATGACTTTCTGTGGTTTCTTCAGCAACAAGATCTTGTCTCAGGCCTGGAGTAGGTATTCTAGAGCTTTGACAGAATCCTGTCTTGTTTTTGGGACCTCATGGGACACTTTGGTCAACAGCTTAGTGAGGGAAGAAAAGCTATTTTTAAAATGTGCCTATTATTACTTTATTTTCTATATATGTATTCCAATAACATTGTAGACTAAAAAAATCACTTTTCCCTGTAACAGGGACCAAAATTTTATATTGTTCAAGAATATCTTAAATAACTTAAAACATATTTAATCTACCACAAGCTGCTCAGTGTTGGCTCTCAGATCACAGTGCTCTCAGAGTTGCAAAATTCCACCCTCAATATGTCCTCAATATGTAGTCATAAGTTTAAGGGAACCACAAAGTCATATTCCAGAGCTTTTTTTTCCTATGGAGCTCCTTCCTTTTGGCTACTGTGCTATAAAATTCTGGGCTTCCAAAGGTCCTCAAGTCAAAGAAACCAAATTTTGTTTGGTTCTTCCTCAAAGAAAGAATCAAATTCCTAATGTGTCTCCTTCCAGAAAGGTAAAGTGCTGTCCAACCTTCCTTCCTTTGTTTCCTTGCTCTTAGGTATCTCCAGAAGACATTGTCTTTGTCTGAAGCTCTGGTTTATATACTTTATCCAGTCTTCTAGTTATGTATGGCAGGAATGCTACTTTATCCTTTGGAACTTTATTAAGAACAGAAGCCCATTGCTACTAACTGGATGGAAATTCCTTGTGGCATATACAGCACTGTTAAATATTTCACACATAGATCCTTGCTATGGTTTTTGAAGAGCAGTTTGTTTTAACCAAAAGTCACACTTACAGAGCTTGTATAGTCTATTGTGACAAATCTGTTTGTTCTTTGTCCTCATGTCACATCCAGTCTTCACTGAATGTACAGAAAGTATTTTTGAAGACATTCTGGGCATAGTGGCACAGACCTATAATCTTAGAGTATGGACAGATGAGGTAAGAGGATGAGCAGCTCACAAGTCTTAGAATGTCAGCCTGGAGGACATAATGTCTGTCTTCCAAAAACAAACAAAATCATTTCACCACTTCTTTTAACCTCTTGCTTCAATACTTTCTTCAGATATACGTATGGACATCTGGCACTATGCAATTCCCACTTTAGAGAGCCCATAATATTTATGTAATTATGCAGTTGTATTTCTGTTGATTTTTTTTGCACATGTGTGTATATGTGTTTGTATTCATATGGATGTGGATATTCATGAGTGCACCAGCATGTTGAGGCCAGGTTGACCTTGGGCAACTTCCTTTATTTATCTCTACTTTATTTATTGAGGCAGAGTGTCTCACTTGAACATACAGCTTGCATATTCAGCTAATCTGGCTTGCTAGCTTGCCTAGAAGATGGATTCTCTATCATTACTCCTAAACCTGGGGATTACAGGTGGGGTACCATGACCACACAGCACTTACATGAGTCTTGAGGATTCAAACTCCAGTGTTCATACTTGTGGGAAAAGCACTATATCTCCTGATCCATCTCCATAACCCTCCATTGCATTTCTTGTGGTATAATAATTAATAGAAGACTTTTTTTAAGATGGACAAAGGTTACCCAAGCCTTTCTATTATTTTGAAAGACAAGCTTGATGTTTTAAGGGAATCCTATATAACCATAGTTAATCAATGCTACTATAGTGTGAGGTCATTTTTTCCAGATTATGCATCAAAACACATATGTTAGCCTATGCTTCATGTTCACCAGGTCGACTGGGATGCATCTTTTGAATTTGTTCATTCTTTTCCTGAGGTTGTATATAAGTCCAGTGCTTGGCAAATATATTACAAAATCTTATTTCTCTTATTATTTTGCGAGTCTTAAATTGGTTCCACAGGTCTTATGAAAAAGAAAAGAATTGTGTCTGCAATAGACTCAGGTGGTGATTTTCACATTGTTCAGATTGCTAATATTAGAGCCCTTTCAAATTCTAGATTGAGACACAGTCATCATGAACAATAGCTCAAAAGAAGCTTCTTTATTGCTAATGTAATTGATAAGTGTATTGTTTTGAAAATGAAAACTTAAGATTTGCATGGAGTTCTTCAATATACACTCTTGCTACTATTGAATTGCATAAAATAAGAGAAAAATGATAGCATTGAGTCTTTCTTATGTGAAGTTGTTATTTTCCTTTCTAGAATGTAATATGTGTATCGTTTTATTCACACTGAAGTGCCTCATTCAAAACACAGAGGAAATTGTACAATAATTCTCACCCAGAATGAGATTTTCCTACAATTAAGTAATATCGCTACTTCTCAATATGAAGTTAATTTATGCAATTTGTCACACTTTAAGATAAAATAATCTATGCACATATCTAGCTCATCCACAGTCTTTTTTTTAAAGCCAAAATTTTAATCCTAGTTAGAACAATGTCCAATCACTTTAATTTCACAGGGAGGCCTATGCTTTCATTACAGTCCCATTAGCACAGGCATTGGCTTCCTGCACTGCAGTGTAAAAAGAGAAAACAGTCATGCCTTATTATCCTCAAAAATTTTCAGACTTAAAATGTAGCTTAAGACACATAAGGAGAGAAAAGAAATAAACCCAATTAATGTCAAATAATACACGATATTTTCAGTTTTTAAATTTACTTTCATAATCTGTACATACCTTGGATCAAATAAGATTTTCTTTTCTACTTCACTTGAATAATTCTGTACCATTTTGGAAATTGACTAAGAACATATGTTTTTCTCTGAAATGTGATATTTTGCTAAATTAAATAAGAAAACATATATGTTTAAAGTCAGTCAAAAATCTCTATTCAATAATCACCAAGGCATACTTCATCCAGACAAGTTTGATTTGCTATTTTTATAAGAAAATGAAAAATATAGATCTATTTGGCATTCTAATATGAACATTTGAATAGCCAGTATCCATGTTTATAAATTTATTAAGCTTTATTTGAAATGGGACATCTTAGTGGATTTTTAGGGAAATAATTTATCTCATCTACCAGGTCTCTCACTTATATCCACATCTGTGCCGCTTTATTTCCCATTTAGTGTTCTAAAATCTCTGGGAAGATAAAAAACAAAAAGAAAAACAAAAACAAAGAGATGACATTACGCGAGTCTTAAAACTCAAGAAAGCCAGCAAGGGTGTGGTATGTAGATCAGTGAAAATGACATGTTCAAGATCCTGGGTTCAAGCTTTAGCATAGGGGAAAAAGGAAAGAAAGAAGGAAGGAAGAAGAAAATAAGGGAGGGAAGCAACAGGAGAGGAAAAAAAGGAAAAAAAGATAGTCAGACGATGTGAACTTAGTAATAATCTTTCTAAAAACACCATGCTTTACTTAAGAGTAACTTTTTTTAAATCTGAATTTCTCTGGAGTTTTCTGTCATATCATTCACTCATGTTTCTTCTCAGCCTGAAAGCATTCTTGAATATTTCTTTACATATTTCTTCCTGTATCTCTGAGATAATATATTGCTTATCCTTTTATTTTATAAGTAACTGGCTATTTTTCTTCAATACAAGAAAGTCAAAGTTAGGGAAAATATCTTGCTAGTCAATGTTGACAGAATATGAATTATGAGAGGTTTCCCATAATAAAGAACCCCACACAAGTTTTTGTTAATAAATGAATATTGCCATATATAATCCATAAACATTTATGCTGATTTTTCCATGAATTCCCCTATCTGTTTTAACACATTAAAGTAGCTCAATCCTTTCTTATCTGTCTTGAAAATTCTGTGATTCTTTTGGCATTTCCTTTGAATAGTCTGTGTTTGTATTTTTGCTGTAAAGAAAGAAATTGGTAGGAAAAGAAGCCACTTTTCTGGAGCACTGAAAATGAATGAAAGATTCAACTCCAGGTTTGTACATCTTTAGTCTCATGTTGTGTTTACTATAAACTGAGGAGCTGAGAGGGAATACAAAAGAGAAACTACATCAGAACCAATTTTCTAAAAATCCATTTCTGGGGAAGATCTATTATTTTTACCCACACCATGGCAGTGTTTATTATATTACTCTGAGGAGTCATGGGGTCTGTGTAATTATTTTAAAGGCCAGTTCTTGCTGTGGCAGAATATATTATAGTGACGGCTACATTTAATTTAAAGCTATGAGGCTGTGGTGGTAAGATTCACACATCCTCACCCTCCCATATGCTTCCCATTCTTTTCAGACTATATTGTAACTCTACTGTGGGGACCACAGATAGTTCAAATGCACTGCAATTTAGACAACTGCCAAAGATCATATTTGTCCAAAACGTAATTCATTGTTTCCCATTGACCATCATTCATAGCTATAGGTTTAATGCCCCTAATCCAAAAACCACACTGTGAAATACTACAAATGCTGAAGGATTTTGAGCACAGATATGAAACCACACGTGAAACACTCCACATTTTATCTTAGATGATTTGTTGCATTTAAAAGGAAAATGTCCTGATAGTGAAAACCTAATGAAAATGTTATGGCTGGGGAGGTGATAAGCCCATAGTAGTAGTTATGGGAAGCTACTACTGTTGTCTGGCTAAACATATATGCCTACCAAACTACTCTCTAAATACTTATGACCATGTATTAGGGCTACTCTCACTTTTGCTTAGAGAAGCTTCTCTTTTCAGATAGTAGTGATCAGTGACTGAGGTGATTCAAAACTCACCAAAGTGCTGAGAAGAAGGGACAGTGAAGTATTCAGCACTGTGACATCGCTATCACACCCTCCAAGGCTCAGGGAGCATTGTGGAAGGGGTGGCAGGAAGTATGTAAGAGCCAAAGGAGGGGGAGGACTTCTTATGATGTTTTCTTCTAGACACAAAGTGGCCTTGATATTCATGACCTCACAGTAGCTGCATAATAGGAGGGGAAAAATGCTGACATCAAAATAGAAGAGAAAATAGAAAGAAGAATGGATTCAGTTGGGGGGGTTGATTTGGTTGGGGGAAAGGGTGGGACCTGGAAGGGATTCTGATTATGATATATTTTTTATTATTGAAGTTGTCAATAAAAAGTTTAAAAAAATAAATTAAGTTAAATGAATGGAAAATGTGGTAAAACATTGTGAGAAATTACCTTAAAGCTAATTGAATAAAGTGCACATAATCATAACCAAATTTCATGTTTAAAAATGTATCTCACCCCTAATATTAGGTACATGCAAATATTCAAAGATACATAAAATCTAAAATCTGAAACACTTCTTGTTCCAATAATTTCAAATAAGGATGAACCAATGTGTTATAAACTATGTTGTTTTGATACTAAGGAGAATTATATATATATACAAGGTTTATCCTTATATATAGTAAGGACACTGTAATATATTAACTTTATTAATTTCCAAATTGTTTTAAAATGCTAAAGAATATTTATTTTTAAAATAATATATTGTATAGCCTCTCACCTCCAGCCTAACATTGCCCCTCACCCCACTGCTTACTTCACCTCAGCTTCAACTTTTTACTGAAAAAATAAATAAGATTTTGAAGGAAGTTATGATGACCAGTATGCCACCAACACATTCACCACTAATATGGAATATAACTTTTGATGAAAATCTTATACTGCCAGTGAAGAAGACTGTAGATTTCCAAATATAAAGATTTTATACATAGAGTAGGCATAAATGGCATAATAGGAACTGATGCAATCTTTTATTTTGTTTTAAAATAATCTGGTCTGGTCTCCTTCTTTAGTTCTGATCAGCTATGTAAAAGAGGAGAAACTAATTCTCACTCTGGTATAAGATGACCATGTGTAAGTAATCTTAGTCTTTTAGTCTCTTGCTGCTGCAAATGAGTTTGCTCAGATATATGTAGTATGAGGGAAGCTTCCCAAACTGTCATTCTTGCCAGATAAAAACAGAGTGTCCTTAAGTATCATGACTCTTCATTTCTAAGTTAAAGCTCTCATAGTGCAGGAAAGTGCCCTGGGAGCTGCAGGGGAATAATGGTTGTAAACAGAGGAAATAAGCAGGAGATCCTGCCAAATACAAAATTAACCATCTGGGCAAGAACTACACACCTGGGTAATAGTGGCACACAGCCTATGTGGGTAACCAACTGCTTGTGGATTGAATATGAGATGCACTTATTGGGGGAGAACTCATGTCTAGTTCTGGGAATGAAGACAGATTCTCTAGGATAGGAAACTAATGGACTCCAGAGAGAACCTCAACTGCTCTTTAAGAAGTGTGTACAAAAACATCAATAAATTGTTCTAATAACTGTATATTTATCCCCTTTAACTCAAACTGCTCACACTTTTAGATGATGGACAATACTGGAGAGATCCAGGATACATCAGTGCATCAAGAATAGATATCTGACTGCCTACCATGAAAAGGATCACCTCCACTACATTCGCCAGGGCCAAGAGGTCATAGCAAAGGAAGCAGTAACATGAGTACTGGTCTCACGGTTAGTCTGAAAACCATTTCCAGGGAGATGTTAACGGACACTGTAGTTGCTTAAACCTCTTCAAGTTCAAAATCTAATTGGCATAATGAGCCAACAAAGTCGAGTTCTTTGGATAGCTGATATTGTAGTTTAAGTGTGAAGTCTGTTGCCTAGAACTCTGTCCCTTAGTACTCTTCATATCTTCACCAAGTTAAACAATCCCATAAACATTACAGAGGGCAAACTACTTTACTCAAAGTTCGCTGATTAAAAGAACAATGCTATCCAAAACAATCTTCACAAGAAATATTTAGAAGAATGTTTGAGCAAACATCTGGACACTGTGGTCCAGCCAAACTGGCACATAAATTTAATCAAAATATCCATTGCACTTACCATATCTTTACCCTTCAACTATTGAGAAACTGCATGATCCCGAACATGTTGAAATCACCAGCGTGTATTCTGTATATACAGGCCCAGAAACTATATAACTTGTTGGAGTATGTTAAGGTGATTTGATTCCTTTGTTTCTGTAGTTCAGGCAAGTGCCTTAACTGCTAAGCCATATCTCCAGTCCCCTGTTGTTTTAAATCTATCCTTACAAAATAAAATGCCATGAAGATCCATGCTTCTACTTCCTCCCACCTGAAATGAAAAATCGAATAATGAATCATAAAAAAATATTGAAGGTTCATTGGATCAGTTAATCTCTAAAATTCCTCCCCAAATCTCAGCAAAATAAATAAATAAATAAATAAATAAATAAATAAATAAATTTTCAGGATACAGCGAGAGAGCTGTGGCCCATATAACCCTACCAACCTACCATAGGCAGAAAGCTGAGATCCTGGCAAGAGATGAGCCACCACAGTCATATGGTGGAGGATCCATATGGAATCCTGCAGAAAATGACAGGATGAACAAGGGGCCCACAGCCATAGCCTTTCAATCAACAAAGGATAAGCCAGTGAGACAGAAACCAACGAATCTTGACACAAAAACCCCTAAGGTCACAACATTAAAGCAGCCTTAATACTCACCCACCACGAATCAGGGAACTGAGTGGAGAGGGGGTGAAAAGATTGTGAGAGCCATGGTGGGGGAGAATATCAGAGGCATGGCACCCTTCAGTATCAACCCACTTGGGTCAGGAGAACCGGCTGAAGACTGGGCTATCCATGGTCCCCTGCCACAAAGAATGATCCAGACGGCCCATGGAGGCGGATATCCAGCTGACTGGGGATGGGGAAGGGGGGCAATGAAGAATTGGGGATAACAACTCATTGTTGGCCCACTAAACAATGTAACTCATTATGGACAATAGAAAAAAAACAAAACACAAAACCATATTTATCTTTCTCAAAGGCTATTTATGCAAATATTGATTCTTCTGATTTTGCCTGGATATTTGATGTGTTTTTGGAGGTGGGCTAGTGAGAAGGCAGGTGTGGGATGAAAGAAAAGAAGGAATAAAAAGATTAATGATTGTTGGAATTGAAGCATAGTAAGGTAGGCTGTGAGGGACTTTTAGGGAAAATAGTAAAACAATTTTGAAAGACACTAATGATTGATAAGTATAGTTGCTACTATACAGTAGCCAAAACCCATGCACCTATATAACAAAGACAGTCCTAATTAAATTTATAGATCTAAGCTAACAGTAATATATACATATAGGTTCATTTTAACAAACACACCACACTGGAGAAAGATATTAATAATAAGAAAAACTGTAAAGGCCAAAATAAGCATACATAGGGACTCTATTTTTCCATGTTTTCCTGTCAGCCTAAATCTTTTTAAAAAATTAACTATATTACTTTTTATTACGTAAGAATGACATGTATTGGGAAAAATATCAAATTACGTATAGCTTTTATATTGACTTATACAAAATTTGAATGAGTTTTTTTGATAAGAAAAAAAATGATCCCAGCCTAATTCCCCATTTAGCAATGAAAGGGGCAATATCTAGTATGAACTTTTCTATATGGAACTCAGAAGAGAAAATAAGTAATCAAAGACTTAATAAAATGGTTCTTGCCATTGTCCACATAGAGTTTGACAGGAGCAAGATTCATGTCTCTAGACTAAATAGTAGTGAACAGATTCCAAATACTGTGGAATTATAATAGACCAGACTTGATGACCCACAAAATGCAGGTATGGATGTAAAAAATAATCAAGGATGGTTATAAAGTTTTTCACAAAGACATTCAACAAACCTATAAAACTGCCTAAGGTGCTTTGGTGGTATAGTGGTGAGCATAGCTGACTTCTAAAAGTGGCTTAGACTGTAGAATATATATATTCCTATTTGCATGGGTTGTGTTGAAAAACTAAATAGATAACAATAAACATAGAGCAGTTGAGATGATGGCAGGAGATACAATAGAGCCAGTAAAGTAATAAAAGAAACTAAAAATGATTGACAAAATATGAAACCTCAAACATGTAGTATTTAGAAACAAAGCATACTTCAAAAGGGCATATATCAGCCAGGCTAACTGCTCCATGGTTGTAGAGGTATGTAATGAAATAGATATCTGAAGTCTTTTTCTAGAATTTGACTCCATAGGACCATAGACCAACATCACTCCTTTTTAGTCACCTTGAAAAACTAACATCTCAATGTGACTCAGACTCTAGATCTGTAAAATTAACCCTCCCATATTTTTCATAGTTGATTGCAATATGTTTGAGGGAAAGGCAGCCAGCTACACCTAACTGTGGAGAGGCAGTGGACCCCTTCTTTCATTCTGTCTGTGTGATAGTAGATTGCCACTCAATGAAAAATACTGATGATCAAGGGTCTACTGAATGTTCGTGTTATATGAATATTTTCAATTATCTTAGGCATGATTCTTGTAAACCTTCTACATATTTGGCATCACTTGCCATTATTAGACATGCCTTCTGTTTCTATAACTATTATCAATCTAGTAGTAAATTTAGAAGTGAAAAATCAATGCATCCTCTAGATGAGTTCATTTTCATACTTGGTAATCAGATTTTGGAAGTACTGTATGTAGTTTCTTGTGTTTTGTCTCTCCTTCAATGTAACTTTTTGTTTTATATGGAGTGGCAATAGAAATTTAAGAATTTACATTAACAAATTATACCTGGGTGCCGGGAAGGTGGCTCACGTTTAAAGGCACTTGACTGCAAAGCTTACTGCCTTATTTTCAATTCCATAGCTAATCACATAAAGCCATATAGCACCCAAAAAGTGGTGCAAACATCTGGCATTTCATTTGCAGAGGCAAGAGACTCTGGTGTGCCCATACCTGTTCACAACCCTACACACACACACACACACACACACACACACACACACACACACGAATGAATAAATAAAAAATAGCTTTAACAACAAGAAGAAACCCTTTTATTCTTTCTTTTATATTTGGTCTGAACAAACAATATTCAGGTTATTGCAACTTTTCATTTTATAGGAACAGGACTTGGAATACAATCTATTCTGTTGAATTGGGAAATATGTTCAATGTGCGAACTGACAACTGGAAGCTATGTTGCATTCCTAAAGTCTCTAAGCAGTAGTTGTAGTTGACTCATTATGTCCTTGAAGTGAACTTTTGCTTATGTGGGTGTGTGATGTGTCAGTCACTTTCTGTTGCTTGAGAAAATACCTGTGCAAATCAAATCATAAGAAAATGAAGAATTATTTTAACTTAAATTTCAGAGATTCAACCCATTGCTTTGGGCCTGTAGTGAGGTAAAGTGTCATGGCAGCAATGGTGCATTGAAGCAGAGACTCACTTTATAGTGGCTGGGAAGCTGAGAGACAGGCAGGGACCAAGAATAAGGTATACAAGGGCATGCTCCCAATGACCTATTTGCTGCAACTAGGTTTGATATCTTAGGTCTTTAGATTATGAAACTATCAATGCGTTCCTCTGATGATTAGGTTAGAGTCCTCGTGACCCAATCAGCAGAGAAAACAGCCACCTTAGATCATTGCATTAGTTACCAAGACTTCAATATGAGCTCTTTGGTGGTTGGGAAGACATGATTTCACATACAAATCATAATGATAAATGGTCTTATTATTTTACCAATCTGAACATATTATAATATTAAGGAACTTATAAGTTAGAAGAATTAATTAAAACAAAAATATTTTCTTTTTAAAAATATTATTTATTATTTGTAAGGAGAGAGAGAATGAGAATGGGTGTGCCAAGGCCTAGTGTCACTGCAAACACACTCCAGACACATGCACCACTTTGTGCTTCTGCTATTACATGGGTACTGGGGAAACAACCCAGGCTGTCAGGCTTTGCAAGCAAGTGCCTTAAACCGCTGAGCCATCTCTCTAGCCCCCTCCCAAGTTATTTTCTTAGAATCCATAGGCTGCAGAAATGTATATGTCAAAGTCCAAAAGTTCTATTTATATTACTGCAAAGGTATGGAATATCACATTTTACTGTACCATGATATTACTATTTGGACTTTCAAAAGTGCAAACATATTACATTTTTCTGAAGTGGGAATCACTCTCTGCATATGATTATTTGATGGCTGATTACAATACACAATCACTGTCATGAAGATGGAAGGGGCCCCTAGACATTAAGACCTTGTCAGAGACTGCATTTCTCTGCCAGATAGAAGCAGTACGTGGTTGAAATTTGTAGTGGTCATTGTAATTTAGTAATTTATGTGGTGTCCATATTGTGAAATACTTTCATCCTGGGGTTGGAGAAATGGCTTAGCGGTTAAAGGTGCTTGCCTTAGATAATTTCATCCTCTGCCATGACCAACTTAGTGTTTGCTTCACTATGCTTCAAGTAAGTGCCTTCGACCCTTTCCCATTTATGGCTAAGTTTGACAGAAGTTAGGTACTTAGCTGAAAACTAAAGTCCAGGTGGAAATCACTCTAAAATTGGCTTCCTGTTTTTCTTTCAATAAACATGAAATTACTGTGCTGTCTCTAGTTCTATTGTCACTGTTCTGCATGCTGTTGTCCACACATACAACATGCCCTTCCTCTCAGCTTCAATTGTTTTTGTTCAAATATTTGTTTTCCCATTGCATCTTTTTATGTTATTTTCAGTTGATCATAGTATTAAACACATGTCTTTTCAGTGACTACTCACTGGCAAAACATTCACAACTGTAGCTCCAGAAAGCATCTCAAAAAAACAAAAACAAAAAACAAAAAACAACAACAACAAAAAAAATAAACTAGCATTGTACCAGCCATGAACATTAGGGTCCCTGAAGATTTGTTCAGTATTTGGTATCTATTCATACATTTGTACAGACATGCATTTATTGACTAAGCATGCTCCCTTCTCTGAAACTTGGCACTTACTTTTACTTCAACTTTGGATAACTTTGTCCAGAAATTTGCACAGTTCACCCCTCCTTTTCCCTCAGGATCCAGCTCCAATGCTACTTTAAGATTATGGGGGTAGAGATGGCTTAGCAGGTCAGAGCACTTTGCCCTGCATTCATGATGCCATAAGAGGACCTGCTTTCCTCTGAGTTTGATTCCACAGCAACCTTTTAAACAGCTAGGCATGGCCACAAATGCTTATAACCCCAGTTCTGTAGGACACAGAGACTGGAGAATCTCTGGGGGTTTTCTGGTGAGCATTTCACATTGTCCTGTAGTGCTTGCAGATATACACAGGTGAGATACACATCTGTAGACATATCTGCTTACACCAGACACCACACCATACCACACATTCTACATTTTATGTGTGTGTGTGTGTGTGTAACACAAACTATATAGAAACTCCTAGATTAAGATATGTAAAATAGCTAACCTTGAACCTTGGCTTTTATTAACCTTTGTAACTTACTTCATGAATAACTGTCTCTCCCACAAGAATATAAACTCTATAAGAGTAAGAGCTTTGTTTTATTGACTATTGAAATTACTAAACATAATTGAGTACCTAGATACAGCTGGAATCTAAAACAGAGTTGCTGGATTGAGGTGAGAATTAGGTAGACAGTCAGGAGAGAGGGTCCACAGAGGGAATATGGTGCCTTCCTCTTTCAGCAGAACCAAAGTTCATCATCTGATCTAGCCTATCCAATCAGCTCTCTCATGCCCTCTCCTGGAGCCAGTCCTTGGCACAGACCAATCAGCACTCTCAGCCTCACATGATCCTGAAGGTAAAGCCCACTACAATAAGGTTATAAATAGATCCTTACTAGGTGGGATGACTCTCTTGTTGGCTTTTTGCCTCTCCTGAATTTCCAGGTCCCTGCTCTGGTATGCCCCACTTGTCTGGCTAGGCTAATATGTGGGGACCCTGACACTTACTCCCACATGGACTTCCTACTCCTTCCTGCCTTCCACATGGCAGGAGTTCTCTGTACTTTTCTTTCTTTTCCTCTCTAATTCTCATAAAATACCTTTTCAGCCCCCCCCATGCTCTACTTTTACATAGGCTTTTGGACTACATGGGTGCATCCATTCCCCTTCCTCATTTGACAGACTCTCCCTCATTCTCTGACTTTCTTGAAGAAATGTAATAGTTTATAAACTATCCTTTTCATGTTGTTTTCCCTTTTCATCCTATTTATTCCAATTCTTCCAATTCTTTGTTAAAAACAAATACAGGTGGCCTCTTGGAGCCAAGGGTCACAGTGCTACAACAAGAAATTGAACTCTATCAACATCCATCTAGGAAGAGGACTCTGAGCTCTTTGGCACCTTGATTCCAACTGTGCGAGTCTCTGAGTAAAGAAAATATAGATAAATGGTAGTCAGACTCCTGATTTATGAAAACTATGCCATTACACATGTGTATCATTTTATCCTACAGAGTTCGTAGCAGTGTTTAATACATCATAGGAAATACAACATGGCTGGATTAGGTAATACCTGCAAGCGCTATGTCAATCATCTTACTCATTCACTATCACCAATTTAAGAGTAACTCATCTGCTATAGAGTTTATGTTCTCTCTTTCCTTTTAACTGATATGGAGACCTACTTAACACTCAACATCCAGGCTTAGCATCAGATTAATAGCCAGGAGCAATTTTACCTTTGGCAATATTCTTATTATCTTTTGTTGAATAACAAGCTATCCCAAAATGTAGTAAATTGAAAGACCACACAGCATTCTCTTAGTATTTATGGGGCATTGTTTTTCAAACTTCTCTCAGATACCAAAATCCACCAATGCTCAAGTCTTTTATATAAGAAGGTATAGAATTTAAAGATAATCTATACATATCCTCTAACATACTAGATTACTCATTGCATCTAATATAAAAAAGTTCTATGCAAATAGTTGTTATACTGTTTTATCAGCCTACTTCTCATTGCTGGGACAAAATACCTGACAAAAATCAGTTTAGAGGAGGAAGAGTTTATTTCTCTTAGAGCTCCAGAAGGTAGAGTCCATCATGGCAGGGAAACATGGCATAAGCAAGAAGTCCATGCCACATCACTTCAGCAGGGAGGAAGTAGAGAACAATGAATGATGCTGCTCATCCTGCTTTCTCCTTTTCATACAAGACTTCAACTCATGGAATAGTGCCATCTATAGTTAAGGTGTGTCTTTCCACCTCAAATAACATGAATGAGATAATCCCTCACTGACATCAACTATGCAATAATCCCTCACAGGCAATTCTAAACCCTGTGACTTTGACATTCAGTATGAATTATTACAAATGGTTTGTTTGAAAATAATGGCATTTTTTTTCAGTTTACAGTTGTTTGTTGGATGCAGAACATGTAGATATAGAGAAATTGTATACTATTACCTCTTGGGGCTCAGTTTTATGGTTCACAGTGGAGTGGGTTCTCATGTGGGTTCCAAAAGGATACACACAGCCCTCCATCCACAATTACTTTCCAAGAGGAACTTTTTTTTTCATTTCCACAACTACAAGGAAAGAGAATCCCTTAGCAAGTGTGGCAGGTTGATTTATTGTAAATTTCATGTGAAGAGGTAACCTACAGAGAAGCAGGATTGTGTTCTTGCAGCTAGAGACTCATTGTGAAGAAATGCAAATACCTCAATAGGAGACCTACCAGGCTTTTTCTCCCCAAAGACTGAGAGTCCTCTGTCTTCTGGAGACTAATCAACTTTTGAATTTCAAGCTTCTGAAGGAGATGTTTTCCTGTAGGTGGCAACATAAGTCTACCTTAAAAGAGACATTGTTGTTGAGTGGCCTAGAGGCCCATGTAGGCATTTAACTTTTATTATTTAAAAGATAGTCATAAAAAGTGTTTGTGCATTAAGTTATTAAAAATGGTTTTAGATGATATTCCAAGATTGGGACATAAAGAAATCAATGGTGTATTTCTAGTACTGGACTGTAGGAATGGAATATGACCAGAGCACTTTGTAGTGAAATAGAGAATAAAAAATAAAAAAAACTATTTTAATAGATGGTAGAACCTAACCCCACAGCCAAGGTATCCTGCAAATTAAAATAATTTTCAAGTTTTGCAAGGAGACAGATCAGAAGCGGGTATTCTTATAATGATCTTTTTCACCCGGGAAGAGACAGATTTCCAAGCTTAGACAAAAATTGCCATGTAAATGGAGGATTCTTTCCAGGTGGTTTTCATTGTGAATCAGCTACAAGTGGTTCACAATGCAGAGGAATCCTGGAAAGAGTTGTCCACTAAGAAACTAGGGCCTAGTAAGTATTACATGAATTAGAAACATAAGAGACTGTCTTTTGAGGGCAATTTTTGCCATTCCATTTTGTGATATTGTCAAGATCCTCCTATCAAAACAGTCCAGCTTAAATTATATCACAGAAAAGAGCTTGCATGACATTAAACAATATAATGAAGCTGGTTTGGGGACAAGAATTGGGATGAAACAGTCTGGAATTTGACAACAGCTTCTAGGCAGCTCCTAGATTTCTCCACCATGCATAAGATAGATGCCTCAGTTTGCCTGTATTAAATCTACTTCAACTAGAAATACCAAGAATAAGTTTCATTTCCCATTTGAAACATGATTTTAAAAAGGATTTATACCCCCACCTAAATCAGCAACATAGTCTTTATATATGGGGTTTGAAGTTGACGTTATTTATCTTGAAGCGAAGAATTCACATGACATCATTAGCACCTCTCAATCTGTAGAGCAATTCCACTTGTGGTATAATACATGATATTTATGTGAACTTTATTAGGCAGCTATTGGAAAGATATATGACAACCAATGATAGCATCTTCTAATATTAAAACACTTTTAAAATGTCTCCTTTATTACACAGTAAATGCCAGTAACTTTGGGTTTTTTGCTGTAAGAAATTCGCAGCTGTCTGAGGCTAATAAATTTTAAAACAACAGCAAAATAAAATCATGTATGCTACTGTAGGAGACTAGGGAGAAAGGTATCTTATTTTAGGTAGCTTCAGTTAGGAACAGAAGACCAAGGAAGGAACCAGAAGATGCTATCTCATATGCTCACAGGCAACCCTACCTTGTCAGCAATGGAACTCATGTCTGATTGAGATTCCTCCACAACAGCTGCAGTACCCCTGCTTCCCACACTACCCAGGTGGGCTGGTGTTGGAGTCTGCCTTTTGAATATACAAATCAATTCAGTTTTACATGCCTGAATCTGAGGAAGAACCCATTTTCAATCAACTGCAAAGGCTTATCCAAGCTGTTTTTGCTTTCTCTGCATCTCCTTGCTCTCCTCTGTGGTCTCTGTCTGGATATCCCTGAGTCTGGCTCCCCTCACCCACCCAGCCTGGCTGAGTTGTGGGAGAGCAGAGTACTGTTTCTTGGTCTGTGTAGTTTATCTGCTTGTCTCTGCATCATGCTTTGTGGTAACTTTTCACTTTAATTACATGTAAGATTTTCCTCTGATCTCTGAATCTATCACTTGTGTATTTCCCTTACACTCTAAACTACCACTTAGATATCTCCTCTTACTGTGGACCTGCCACCTATGTAATTTCTCTAAGCTCAGGAAAACCATGAGTATAACTTTTCCCTGCCTGGTACTCTCAGATTTTTCCCTAAATAGACGTAATAATTCATAACTTATCCTTCTTGAGTCTGTTGTTATCAATTCTTTGTTAAAAATAGAACAGGGCCCAAAATTGTGGTTAATAGATTTGGTGGACCCCTCTTGAACCCCCAATTTCTGCATGACTACTACTATCTCTGATTTTAAGAAAGCAGTTAATGTAGTGTAAGGACTGAGCTGAGGATTAGAGTTTAGATAACACCAAGCAAAAATTCCAGTGCACCTCAAAATTTAAGGAGTACCTGAATTCGGAATTCAAATCAGAGACAACTCGGGTTTATGATATAGTGGGAGACTTTATTTAAAGGGAAATGGGGAGTTACAGAGTTCTCCAGCCACTGGTGTGGGGAGAACACATGGGAGAGGTTTTAGCCAAAATCTATGCTGTTTGCTAAACAGCCAGGAAAAGAAAAGATAACAAACGGCTCCCATCATGAGAAAAAGTTCATGTGGGGATATCTTGAGTCCCCCTCACCCAAGCCTAAGGGCTGGGGTGAGGAGCTTTACCTGGAAAATGAAAGTCCTCCTTCTAGGACACAATGTGGAAGAAGAGACTGGCCTTTGTTTCAGTGACCTTTTTTAAAAAAACTTCCACTAGGTAAGCCAGAGAGATAGCTGATTGGTCTATACCTTAGCATCTAGGTTTGAACTCTGGCTAGCGATACTTCCCACTCAAGAGGAAGTGGTATATGGAGTTTGTATGAAACTCTCACAATCCCCCCTCTGAAAAAATAACCCTAATTGTTGTTAGGGTATTGTGGTGTGGAATTGGAAAAAAATCAGAAAAAAGTACATACATGTTTAAGAAAAAAAATAAAAAAGCAAGAATACCCATTTTCATCCTATAAGAGGCAAGGCAAAGCTTCATCTGGGGAAGGGTTATGGAGGAGCCTGGTAACATTGTGTGGGGTCTCTCTCCTAATCTCCCACATATTCCCCCCCCTCTTGAGGACACCCCAACTGCTGTTGTGGATTTTGGGACACCGAAAGTCTGCCTTAACTTTTTTCCTGCTGAATAGGACATGAAGTTATAGCGGTTGGGGGTATCTCTCAGAGAGGGGAGGGTCCCTACCTAAGGCCCAAGACAGAGACCATTCAGTCATACATCACATTGTCAAGATTTTGTACTGTTTAATGTTGTGAGGCAGGAGTTAGTGTATCTCCCCAGAAGTGGGGAGTGTTCCATACAGTGTGTCCAGTGTAGAGTGGTTCAGTGCAGATGGTGTTGGATTGTTGTCCACCGTGGAAAACTCAAGATCCATTCCCAGAATTTTTTATTGAATGGCATCGTAGTATCTGATATGGTCTCAGACTGTTCCTGTATTGTTTGTAAAGCATATGACATGCATTAACAGTTATTAAGAAGAAATTTTTAAAAAGAGATATACATAGCATTTAACCTAAATAACAGTACAAGTGTCACCTTGGGCAGCTATGAGGACATTTAGAGCCCTTTGATTTTGTATGATCATCTTCATCGTTTGAATTTTAAAATTAAGGGGAATTTCCTTAGCTGTATCTTTTCCGATGGATGGAATAAAAACAGACTAGATGACAATACCAATAGAAAATTTTCAGTCTATCTGTGTTTAAATACTGGCAAATTAGTTGAGCATGTTAAGTTGTTTAACTTGTTTTTCCTGTATCTAGGGAAATCTCAGAATACATCCTCCAATCTATCCTGGGGCAACCAGGGACAGAGATTGGTGTCATAAAACCCTTTTAGTGTCAGTGGGAGCTGTCCAGTATACACTTTGTCTTAGATCCCATTTTGTAACAAACCATTTTGATGGTTGGAGGCTTATGAAATTTTGTCAACCTGTCTTAAAGCCTTGTTTGTTTTTCCTTTTTTGAAAGTTGTCATTACAACCTTATATTTTTGGTTATGCATTTCTTTCTGAGCCTTTAAGACCCAGTATATAGCCAAGATTTAAACAAGTATTTTTTTTTTTTTTTTTGGTGTCATTAATGGCACTCCAAGTAGGATTTGGTATTTGAGAGGAGCACTGTGGCTTCTCCAGCATTGGTGTTGCCAGTTAGGAGGAGTCCTGGTAATGTGCTGACTTTGGTCTTCCTTTTTTTGGAATCCTGGAGGACTGGGTAATCCTCAGTGTGACTCTTCTGTTTGTGATTGTACACTGGTTTTGTTTCTGATCTCCATGTCTTTCCTGACCAGAAAGGCAGGCTACCAGAGCATCAGTGTGAAAACTTCCTTAGTGGTGATTCTCCTATTAAGGATTGTCTCTACATCTCCTGTGGCCTCATGACATGGGAGAAGAGGCAAAAATATTTGTCTATTTTGCTCCATGGCTCTAGCTTGATTTGGCCTTTACATAGGTAGTTAGAACACTCAGAAAGAAATCTGTATCAACCTTGAAGGATAAATATATCTATATTGCCTTCTATACTTGACTAGTAAAGCATATCTAATTAAAAATGGCATAACTTTTAGTCTAATTTGTCTAACCTTTGAGTTTATTTATTATTTTGGAACAATTAAGGCCATAACTGAAGTATGAAAGTAGACTCATTTTTATTTTTTTAATATCTCAAGACTACAAATAAAGACAAAATATATTATTAGTTTTGAAAACATTATTTTAAGCAATAAGTCCAAATAAATTAACCTAACATGGAAATTATCAGAAACAGTAAAGCAAGACTGTATCTATGTTTGAAAACATACCAATTACCCAGGAGAGTTTGAAAACTCAATTATAGAGGTTGAAATCATTTTTCTCAGATGTCTAATCATTGTCTAAGCTTGAGGTTGTACCCTGAAGTAGGAATATATCTTAAAGTGTAGTTTATTTAAAGGCAATGCACTTGAAGTACCCAATATAAGACAATTTTTAAAATAAAATCCTAGGTAGAGATTCTGTGATTATCCACAAGAGAGCAGAGTCTGTTCCTTGTCAAATCAGAACAGCTGAGTTTGAATATAACCCTTGGTGGATCTGTTTTTCAAAGGGAAAACAATGTTGTTAGTTTAACCTTAGATATTAATTAATCTGATGTACAGTAGAAATCCTTATAAACATAAGACAATCTATGTTTTACCCATGACATAAACCTTACAAAACTTAACTAAGTTATCCCAAATATTTTATCTAACAGGAGGATAGAAGTCACAATGGCTGAAATTAAATATTTTAAGTTATACAAGCATAATGATGTCACCTGATAGAATTAGCATGAAAAAATAAAAATTCATTTTTAAACCCACAATGTTTTTAGATGTGAGAACATTATCTTTGAAAATTAACACTACTCAGTAACCCATATCTTAAAACACAGTTTTCCCGATAATTAACACATTAACAAAATAAATGATTATAGTCAGCTTGGATGAATACCTTAAAGAGTCATTTTTATATCCCTTATACCGTGAACAATTTAGTATTTGTGAGCTATTAGGTAACCTTAACCATAAGACTCAGTTTTTTTTTTTTTAATATTCAAAACCTTAGCGTCAAGAATAGTGTCTTAGAAGGACCTGGCAAAATTTTCCTTTTGGGACAGTTTTCACAAACATATCCCCCTTTCTCTATCTGCCAAGGAAGTAGTCCTCAGAGGTGTCCCCTTTTCCTGAAGGGGCCCTTCCCTAAGCAACCTTTATCTGTTGATGATGTTTACCTTTTTTATTTCCTATGTTTTATTTTTTTAATTTTGATTTCCTTTTGGCTTCCAATTACAATAAACAGAAACTGTATCTCAGAGCAGTTGTTTAAGGCTCTTGATTGGTTCAGCCACCAAGTTTTATAAATTAGCAGGGTTTTTTTGTCTCCTTGAACATTTGAAGAAAGGTAATGGGCAGTTTGTTATTTCCCCTGTCTATATGGCATATAAAATTGTCCCGTGTTTAGCCATCTTTATTTTGGACAAGCATTAAGTGGAGACCTGTGGGCTGTATTGGAAGCTGAATGTCCAATCTGAAATGACAACGAGAAAGAAGATGGAAGGATACAGAGTCAGATTGTGCCTAGTTCTTGCTTGTACCTGCCATATGAAGAGAGAGGCACCTCTTCAGACCAACTTGACAAGAAATGTGGGGATGTCCTTTACATAGAACCCTGAATCCCAAAATTCTGGATTTGTCTCAAGTCTAAGGAGCCATATCTTGCAATTTTTGTGTCTCCTGGAGCAAGGGAAGTCCCCTCAGGGCTCAGTGCCACAACCTAACTGGCCAGTCTCCAAGCTCTGGTTTTCTCCTGAACTCTCCAGCAAATATGTGTGTGCACATGTGGTTCATATCATGGCATATGAGCACATGTCCCCTGAGTCTAAGATTATCTCTAAGTATAGAGAATTATGCTTTTACTCTTGTCTTAATGTGTTAATTGCTCAACTGGAGAGTGCTGGGACACCATTTCCTTCCTTTGCCTTATGAGAGAGGTTGGCATGTGGATCGCCCTAGTCTGTGAGCATTTAAGAGTGGCTTTTACGGCTATCATTCTCTCTCTCTCTCTCTCTATATATATATATATATATATATAGATAGATAGATAGATAGATAGATAGATATAGATATAGATGATATAGATATAGATATAGATATAGATATAGATATAGATATAGATATAGATATAGATATAGATATAGATATAGATATAGATATAGACACATGTACATGTGTATATGAAATCTAAGGTCAAAGGCATGGTCTTAAAAGCATGTATTGGATTATGGGTGTTACATTTTTTAAAGGAAATTGAACCCATTTTTTTCATGTTTCTCATCACATTTTTATCACTTACTCATTATGTTCTATCATCCTTTCGAGGTCCCTCTGCAATTCTTTCTATATCTCTCTCTATTAACAATGTCCCTTCTTAGTACCTTCCAAAAATATCATTCTTTGTTTTCCTTCATTAACTTCCACTAAAATTCCTTTTTATTAATCACATCACAAAACATCTAGCATTTACAATTTCCTTTTATCCCCATTATATAGAGCCACTGTTGGGACATGAATTGAAAAGGGAAGTAATCATAAAAGGGAGAAAAAATTGATATCAGGTGTTTTTAATAAACCAATCATCTGATTTCCTTAAGAACAGCTCTACATTTTAGGCAAGCCTAATGGTTGAACCTGTTTAAATATCCTTTTCCTTACACCATGGACTGATTAATATAGCTAGGACTAGAGAGATCAGGTCCAGCTGACAGCAGTGGTCAGTTTAGATGGTTTTATAAGTAAGAGAATAGTTGTACTCAGTTTTATAAAAATCTAGGTTGGAGAATTATTCAGTACATAAAACTGACTTGTGGTGGTCACTCTTTTCCTAAAGAGTGTTATGACCATTCTTTTTGACAGAAACAAAAATTAATTTTCTTACTAAAAGATACCATGCAAATACCTTTGCAAATTACTATATCTCATATAGAAATTTAAAATTGGAGCTTTTACCAAATTTTAGGAGTAAATCCTTTTTTTCCAAGAATGACAAATCAATATAACCATTGATAAGTACCATTGCACCATTTGAGCAGCCTGATCCTTAACCCAGACTTATAAGTAAAACATTTTCTAGGGTATTCTCCCCCCTTTTTTATTTACAAGCAAGCGGAAAACCTGGAGCATTTACAGTAGTTAATGACTCTAACTATTGAGCATAGATGAAAAAACCTTATGTCTTTCTCTTTTTGACTCAGTTTACCCATATGATCATGGACTTTAGTACCATAAAGAAGATACAAATCTCCTATGTTATGATTTCTCTTACATTTGTCATTAATCAAAGGGCTAGTCTGGTTAATGAGGAAACATTGGGGAATATGTAATGATTTGATGCTTGTTCTGTGGTAAGGCATTGGGAGAGCTCTGTTCCAAGACCAGAGCCAGCTGAGCACATTAATATCTGTCTTTTTATTGTTTAGTAGATTTCATCTTTTGAAATGTAGTACTTTTTTACCACCCCTTTGACTAAATTAGAATTCAGCTGAGATTCAACAATACAAAGTGAATACAAACTCCAGAACCAATTGTTCCATTGTCCTTTAATAGAGAGTCACCAATCATAACCTTCTTTAACCTTGTTTGTTAGACTTTGTCATGCACAGTTTAATGGGGAACTGTGAAAACGTGAACAGAAGCATGGTATTCTTAGACCATGAAAAACATGCAAAACAAAAGGATACCTCTATTTGTTAAAGGAATGAAATATTGCATTTAATGTTGTTTTATTAAAAATAAGAACAAAATGAAAAAAATCTATAATTCTTAAATGAATAGCAGAATATTTCCTTAATTTCCTTAAATTAACTTTTTAGTGAAGAAATGTTCTATTAAAACAAGTATAAGTGAAAAAACTGGCACAGTTAACTAAAATCATTCTAAGTCTCCTACTAAGAAAGACAAATGTTTTCTTGTATACTCCAGGCACCTGTGAGCTTTCAATCTGTCAAATGTAATCTAGCTGAAGTCAGCAACCTGCACTGCAGCCACAGCTTCCCAGAGAGATTTTCCCAAGGGAAGCATGTCATTCCCCAATGGAGGATGTATCTGTCATGGTAGATGAGCCATTATGAATATCCTGTGTGAACAAAAAAAAAATCAAGCAAAAACTGATCTTTCAAATTAGTCTTTTATTCACTCAAATAAAACTTGAACTTAAATGTTGCCCATGTATTTACTATTTTTTTTAAAAATCTGAGTCAAGTACAGTGTTGAATTAAATTGAAACATATTTCTGTCAAAAAATAAACATATGAATGAATGAGAATATCACAACACAGATGGGCATTTTCAGAAATATAGGGGGTAATATTTGAAATTTGCAAATTAAATGACTAGTAGGTATTATCTAACATATCTAGGGAGAGCATATAGTGTATTACCTCTGGAACAATTGTCATGACATCAAAAGTCAGCTCAGAATGGACATCTAGAAAACAGGTATCAACTGACACTGTTCTAGATAAACTAAGCTGCATGGTCTTCCTAAGCATCCCATTCATCTCTCCCAAATATATTATGAAAATATCAAATATCAAGGTGAGCAAAGCATACATCTTGTAACAGCGTCATTTAGTCATTTACTAAATCATTGGCCTGCAATAGACCTTTCAGGATTTGTTGATGCGTTTTTTTGGGCCAACACAAAGAGGACTTTAAAATGAAGTCCATAATGCAAGGGTTTCCTTTGAGAGAGAAGTCCATAATGCCAGTGAAGATGAATAAGGGAAGAAAGGGAAGATGGACAGGGAAAGCTTTCAAATTAATATTTCATACCTACATAAGTAGAGAAAACAGTACTGACACACCTCTGACAAACTGAGCCAATCGAATCAGCAGCTTGAGTGCACTCCCTGCATGGTGAAACACTACCTGTGGCTGCTAGATTTGGGCTTCAAATCAAAACGTGTGGCTGACAGGAAGATTTGAACACTTACACCAAAATCTTGGTGCCCTAAATGATGCTGCCTCAGTCATTCAGCCTCTCAGTATCATAATCTGGTAAATAAAACTCTATGCTTTGTTTCTGGAGACTCTCCAAATGTTCACATATCCTTCAATATTTCTTCCAAGTTACTAAGTAAGGGGAGCAGTTGAGATTCTAAGTGTTGTCTCTTTAATTCCATATTTTAGGATTTAGAGTGCCCATGGCTTGTTCACCTTGACTAAATAGCCAGAAAACATAAGTAATTGATATAGAACAACTAGTGAATATGAAAAAAAGATACATACTCATGTGTGTATATTTCTGTGGAAACAGAAACATCTCATAAAATTGAAATAATCATCATAAATGGAAACTCGAGTTTACACTGACAAATATTGAAATTCCTGATTATATATTGAGAACTCTAATATTAAAATGAGGAATAGTAGGAAACAGTGTTGTCCCTGATAAGTCATGTTTGCCTAAGGACAGAGGTTTGGTGGCAGGATATATGCTACATATTAGCATTTCTTTGAGTGTTAAGGCAGTCAAAGGTACCTCAGGAAAAGTCAATTTCTTTCAGCATCAGCAAATTAATTTGTTTCATCCATTCTTAATCCAAGCTAACTCCATAGGGCTCTGAATAGTATGTTTCCAATTTAACAAGGAAAAGCCTGTCCCTTTGGGTGCACATTTGTGTGTGGTATACATGTGTGTATATGTGTGTTCATACCTGTTTGTGAGTGCTCATGCATGTGTGTGTGTGTGCATGCCTATGGAAGCCAGAGTTTTGCATCAAGTCTCTTAATATATCACTCTCTACCTTGCTTACTGAGGCACGGTCTCTTACTTGAACCTAGGGCTAGTCCATTTCACCAGTCTAGATAAACAGTTTGACCTAAAGATCCCTTATCTCTGCCTCCTGAGCTCTGGGATTACAGCAGGGCTACCATGCATCCCTGGATTTTACATGGGTGCTGGAGTTCAAAAGTCAGTTTCCTATGCTTGTGTCAGAAGCATTTTGTCCACTGAGCTCTGTACAGCCCCAAAGCCTAGCTTTGTGCTTAGCTGTGAGCCCTGCAAATGATTTCACTTAGAAATTTTAAAGGGAGTTCTGCTGCTTGACTATGAAAATCACATAATTCTGTCAATGGCTTATCCTTTTATCAATGCTCTCTTAGGCCTTCTATATGTAAGTGAACTCAAAGAAAGTTTATGGAGGAAAACAGAGGGTTGGAGGAGTGATAATCAAAATTAAGGAGGTTATGAATAAGCCATATGGAAAGCCACTTCTTTCTTAGCTAATTAAAATACATGTGTGAGGCTGTGAACAACATGGCATTTGCTGTAGGAGCTTTGTAAGGACAATTGCATGGAACTGTACAAGTGTACTACAACCTGTTTTTCCCTTTAGTTGTGATGTGCAACAATCATAAAGTCAAATTTGGAGAGTACCAAAAGATGAAATTTGAGCTGGGCAGGGTAGCACACACCTTGTATCCCAGCACTCAGGTTGCTGAATTAGGTGGGTCACCAGAGTTTAAGGCCAGCCTAAGATAAAGAGAGAGTTCCAGGTCAGTCTGAGAGTAGAGTGAGACCCTGCCTTGAAAAAAATCTCAGTCTCAAGAAAACAGAAACAAAAATATGAACTTTCATGTATGTATTTATGTATGTATGTATGTATGTATGTATACATGATTATTTTCTAAAATACTTTAAGTGATCATTCTATTTCTTTCTCAGCACCATACTTCTTAGCTCTGCAGTTGTATACAGTATAATTACTTTTGAGTGAATGATAGAATAAAGCCTAACCACATTGAAATTCAATGCATCTCATTAGCAATGACTTTCAGTCTCTGGGGTCCAGATACTTCTCTTGAATTATTTTTTTTAATTTGGGCACTATACTGCTATGTATTATACAGGAAAAAAGGAGACTGGGTTAGACTCAAGAAAATGTAGTTTCATATTCCAATGCCATGTTCTTCACAGCATCACACATGTATTTTAATTTGCTAAGAAAGAAGTATGTTTCCATATGGCTTATTCATAACCTTTTTCATTTTGATTAACGCTCCTCCAACCCTCTGTTTTCCTCCATCAACCTCTGATTTGCAGTTATGAGTTGGAAATCAGGATATACTTTGGTGAATGAGACATTTTTCAGCACTTTCCAAAACACTTGCATGTTTCTACTCATTGTCTTCTTGTGCCAGTGCCCAGAGAACACAGCCCGGGTTGTGAACTGGAAAAGAAAACAGTCTAATAAGGAACTCAATCTTTCCAGTCACTCTTGCCAAGGCCATCCTACATTAACCACTAATCAGCCAAATTCTAGTACTATCACTGAGTCCAGCTGATATGGATTGGGCTGATGAGCTGACAGCCCCAATCTCTGGACAAAAGATGTTAGTATTGGGATGTTTATGAGGTCATATGGTAGCTCGTTATCCAGTACTGCTTTGGCAATAAATTGCCAATACTATGTAGCATCAAGTTTACTTATTGTGATAAGATAAATAAACCTTTATTATATTTTCAATTTATCTATTTGTGAATTAGAAAAATATTTTACTTTCTTGTCTCAGCAGTGCATTGTTATATAGACCAAATTAGTGGATATGATTATATATTAGAACTTTTGACAAAAGTTAAAATGTTCCCTAAATTTGGTTTATCATTTGCTTTGTTATATTACAGTAACCATATAGTCCTATTTTTACATGTATCCAGTGATGATCAGAAGCTTCTCTTAATACTGTGTGCACATTCAATGGATTTACTTCTTGTCTGACCAGTGGCAATTTATGTGCATAAGTATACTTTTTTGGCAAGAGAAAGTCATAGCTGTGGACTGTTATATTCTTCTGAGAATCAATGATGTTTTATCATATGCTGGAATTATTTCCAGTGCCAGTCTTTGAATAATGATCGGTTCATGAGGCACTGGTATTAGTGTAGCCATTCCATCTGGATCAACTTTCACCAAAAGTATCAAACTTTATTGCACACAGATTTTTTTAAAATTATTTTTGATGTCAAAGTGTGGCCAATGCCAATTAGAAATTCTTGTCTCTGGGCTGGAGAGATGGCTCAGCGGATAAGGCACTTGACTCTGGTGCCTAAAGCCCTGGGTTCAATTCTCCAGGACCCACATAAACCAGACCCACAAGGTGGTGGCCCTGGTGTTCTTTCTCTCTCTCTCTCTCTCTCTCTCTCTCTCTCTCTCTCTCTCTCTCTCTCTCTGCTTGAAAAATAAATAAATAAAATATTTTAAAAAGAAATTCTTGTCTCTATGAGAATGACACATCTCTTAATTAATAAGATTTCAGCACCAAAAATAATATTAATGTTCCCATTAGTCTTTCAAAACACTCTCCTGGATAGAGGTCCTTTAGATTTTCAAATGCTGAAATGTGTTGAAACATTACCTCCCAATACACACCCATTTTCATTTTAATGTTCAAATACCTTTTTGTGCATATAGAGTTTTAAGTTTGTTATAACATTGAATTTAAAGTGTTCCCAAGAAGCACATGTGTTAAAGATTTTGTACCTAGCTGTTTGTACTACTTTTGAAGGATCTACAAATGTTAGGAGGAAGGGTTTACCTTATGGAAGGAAGAAAATGGGTATAAATTTGAAGGTAATACTTAGTCCCTGGTTCCTCCCAACTACTCTGTTTCTGTTCTGTTATGAGGTGAACATAACATCCCCCTTTTGATGATATTGTCATCACAATGGGCTGAGAGACATGGTGCTAAATGACCATGGTACTATGATCCCTTAAAATTCTTATGCCAGGGATTTTGTTACAGTGGTGAGAAAAGTAATTTACACAGGATCCAATGCTATTATATATATATATATATATATATATATATATATATATATATATATATATATATATATATATTCTCTGCTCTGTTTTGCAATTACACAGATCTGTTTTTAACACATTAAAAATACAAACTAGTATTATTGGATTTTAGAAAACCCACATTATACATCTCAAAAAAACTAAGTCTCAGGTTGTGTGCCATTATAAAATTTGCATTTTCAGTGAAAGAACCAGTCAGAATTGAAACACAGGCTCTCTATTTCAAGCCACTATAAAATGCCTTCCAAGGTACTAGAGGCGGGTTCTGAGGCTCTTTCTAAAGCTTCTCTTAGCTGTTACATTATATCTTGCTACTTTAGGCATTCATTTAATAAAATTCTGTCTCTAACTAATAAGTAAATAAAAACCTAAAATCAGTAACTATATATGAACTGTATGTCATTTCATACTCTTAGCTAACATTTTTCTTCAAAAATGAAGAAAAAGACCTGACTTCTATAATGCTAGAAAATTCTAATTTTCCAAATTTTCTGGTCATAAGTCATTGACATTTTTCCCTTTAATTCCATTAAGGCACTTCTGGCCTGTCCCTCTTCCTCACCAAATAAATTTTGTCCTTATTTTCTCCCCATGCACCCCCCTACACACACACAGTTGTTCACATATCCTCACTCCTGAACATGATTGCTTTTCTGAGTTCTAAGTCAGAAGTTTATACTTTTCTTTTTCTCCTTTCTCATTTCCTTTTTCTCCTTTCCTTTTCTTAACTGGATGCTGACTGAAATCCTAAGCATATTTGCCCTAGCACTTGGGACTTTAAAAAATGACTTTTTCAGTTCCAAGGAAGATGGCTGACTAGCAGACACGCCATACACCTTGAGAATCAAGGGCCAGGGTTTTCAGTGGGGATCCAGGTCGTGGACACAAGCTGCGGCAATGTGCTGAGCTCCAGACACCTCTGAGCACAAGATCCTCATGACTGGAAGCCGCCAGCATGGACCAGCGCTAGCATGAGGTAGTGAGTCATCCAGAACAGGCAGGCTGTGCCAGAGCAGCCTCAGCCTGCCGGCTGCTGGCACAGCAGGCTTCCCTTGGGTTTCCTCCCCGACCCTACCACCCTCTGAATATCCCACCCCTCCCGGGCACTTGCATGTCTTTTGTTTTCAACTTTTTGTTGTGTTGTTTTTTCTTTTTATTTCTTATATTAATATTCTTTCTCCATCGGCCATCTGTACGTAGCCCCTCTCCACGCCTTCTGTACTCTAGCACGTCTGCCCACCCCTCATCCCCTCGCTACTCTGTTCTCTTCTTTATTTTGGTTTTTTAATCCTTTTTTTTCTTTTCTTTCTGTTTCACTGGTTCCACATGGGCTCCTACATAGCCCCTCGCACCGCCTTCCGGACTCCAGCACGTCTGCCTGCCCCTCCCCCCTCGCTACTCTGTTTTCTTGTTTATTTTTTTTTTTAATCCTTTTTTTTTCTTTCTCTTTCACTGGTTCCTTGTTTATTTCTTATTTTTATTTTATTTTACTTTTTTCCTTTTCTTTCTCTTCTGCCTTCCAAGTTGGCCCAGGGGTTCTTACATAGCTCCTCCTTCCGACCTCCAGCCTCCAACGCATCTGTCCCGCTCCTTGTCTGCTCCTGAGGAACACATCAGCCCCTCTATCTGTGCCCAGAGAACCCAGCAACACTAGTTCCAGGGATCTCAGCGGCATCACCCCCCCTGCCCCTCACCCTGCCGACCCCATACCCTGGGTCTGCAGGCCACTATGGGCCTGTTCCCCTTGCCAGCCCAATCCGGTGGCCCCACTCCCTGTACCCATGACATCCGGGGGTCTGCTACCCCTCCCCACCACCACCAACCCCCACAGCCCTGACAACTGAACCCGCCCCACTGCCCACTGCCCTCTGCCATCCCCCACACCCATCGACCTCTGCAGATATCTAAAAGGCATTCCGCCAACCACCTCAAGTGGAATAGAAATGGGCAGACCTGAACTCAAGAATATTACAGCAGCTGAGGAAAATGCACCAAATGACAACAACACCAACAATAAAGAGAGAGAGCAGAAGCAGGCCCAGGATGACACGATGCTAAACCCCGGTCATACTGGCACAGATCTTAAGGAGAACTTAATGTTAGTCATGCAAGAAAAGATGGACCAACATATTGGATGGGTGCAAAAAGATAGCAGCAACAGCTCAGATACCAACCTCCATATTCTCTACAACATGGAAAACCTTACAGTTATAACTTTGAATATAAATGGACTAAACTCTCCTATAAAAAGACACAGGATAGCAGCTTGGATCAGGAAAATGGACCCTTCCATCTGTTGCCTTCAAAAAACACACCTTATCGCTAAAGACAGTAACCTACTGGGAATAAAAGGGTGGAAAACAATTTTCCAGGCATGCGGGAAGAATAAAAAAGCAGTTGTGGCTACTCTAAAATATGACAAAATAGACTTTAAGACAACAGCAATAAAAAAGAACGATGATGGTCACTTCCTACTCGTCAAGAGAACGATACAACAAGAAGACATCACTATACTAAATATGTATGAACCAAATGCAAGGGCCCCTCAGTTCATTAAGAATAAATTACTCAAAAGCAAAGCAGATATAGATGCCAACACCATCATAGTAGGAGACTTTAACAATCCACTATCATCACTAGACAGATCGTCCAAACAAAAGACAAGCAGGGAAATAAAGTTGCTAAATAGTACCATAGACAAACTGGGGATAACAGACATTTACAGAGCAAAAAAAAATACTCAGGAGGTATCACCATACCTGACTTTAAAACATACTACAAAACCATAGTAACTAAAACAGCATGATATTGGCAAAAAACAGACAGTCTGACCAGTGGAATATAATTGAAGACCCAGCCTTTAATGCAAGTAACTTCAGCTTCTTAATCTTCGACAAGGCTGCCAACAAATGGTGCTGGACAAATTGGATAAAGACGTGTAAAAAAATGAAATTAGACCCACTCCTTTCACCATGCACACAGATCAACTCCAAATGGATCAAAGACCTCAGTATCAAGCCTGTAACCCTGAACGACCTGGAAGAAAAAGATGGAGGGACCCTACATGAGATAGGAGTAGGGAACAACTTCCTGAGCAAATCTCCAGTAGCCCAGGAAGTGCAACAGTCACTTTACCAATGTGACCTGATCAGGCTCAAAAGCTTCTGTACAGACAAAAACACCATTCTCAAAATCAATGGACCCCCTTCGAATTGGGAGATGATTTTCGCCAGCTATAACACAGACAGAAGCCTAATTTCCAGAACCTAGAGAGAACTCAAAAAAAAATTAATAGCAAAAACCCAAATTGCCTCCTC
>PVHP010002493.1:74627-89562 GCA_004024765.1 Zapus hudsonius
AGGAACCCTCATTCACTGCTGGTGGGATTGCAAACTTGTTCAACTGCTATTGAAAGCAGTGTGGAGACTCCTGAACAGAATAGACATAGAACTACCAATGGACCCAGCTATCCCTCTACTAGGCATCTTTCCACAAGATGTCACATCTTGACGCAGAAACATTTGTAAAACTATATTTATAGCAGCTCAATTAATAATAGCCAAGAATTGGAATCAACCCAAATGCCCATCCATGGAGGAATGGACAGCTAAACTGTGGTATATTTACACGATGGAATTTTACTCAGCTGAAAAGAAAAATGACATATCGAAATTTATGAAAAAATAGTCTGACTTTGAGCAGATCTTACTAAGCAAACACTCAAAAGAACAGAGAATCGAACGCTGCATATTCTTCCTCATTTGTGGTCCTTAACCATGATAACAGTATTCTTAATGCAGACTAGTAGAATGAAGTGAGAGGTTATTAATGAGGGGTAAGGGATGAGGGGAGGGGAATGGCTTAAGCCTGAGGATAAACCAATCTAGGTTCAAATACATAAAATCCTTGCAAGCATACTGTAATCTATTGAGTAAATAGTGAGCATCAACTGGCAAGAGGGGCCATGAGTGGTAGGGGAGAGAGCCTAAGCCTGTGAATAATTAGATCAGTCTGACAACCCCTGGTTCCAAATACTGATTCCTTTCCTCACTGAGCTGTTAACCAAAGCGAATCACGAGATTCCAACTACAAGACAAAATTCTGTCAAAGTCCTTGAATGCCCTCCCCAGGCCTGAGGCAAAACCCTGTTGCTGAAGAAACCACAGAATGCCATCTATCAGCTTCGAGAGACCCTTCAATATCTGGAACGGTATCCAGCCCCCCAGTAGGCAGTTAGTGTAGTGCTGGAAGGCACTGCACAGGCTGCCAGGCGAAACTGATCAACAACAGCTGGAGTAAACAGAGACCACTGACACAAACCACAATCTGTGGCCATGAGTAGGCTGACCATACCTCCTACTGGGAGAGAGCAGCAAATTCAGAAAGGAACACTTGTGCAATGGAGGAGCCTGGGCCTGGGGGAGACAATCAACAGCTTTCAAATTCGGCTAATTTTCCACTTAGTGAGGGAATCCCTTGTTTGGAACTGTGGATTCAGGGCGGTAGGCACCGGATCCCATACTCTTGGGATCCCAAGACAAGATTCACTATGGGTGCGATTGACGGGGAGGCTACTAAAAATTAGAATCTAGGTAACCCAGAAATGTGTATATTTGTTAACCTACATTAATCACACTCTCCGATGGAGATTGTGTTTGTATTTTTCAGGATGCAGCGAGAGAGCTGGGGCCCATCTAACCCTACCAACCGACCGTAGGCCGATAGTTTAGATTCTGCCAAGAGAGGAGTCACCACAGTCATACTGTGGAGGTTCCATATGGAACTCCACAGAGAATGATGAGATGAACAAGGGACCCACAGCCACAGACATTCAATCAACACAGGATAAGCCAGTGAGACAGAAACCAATGATCTTCGATACAAAGACCCCTAAACTCATAACCTTAAAGCAGCCTTAATACTCATCCACCACGACTCAGGGAGCTATGTGGAAGAGGGGGCGGAAAGATTGTGAGAGCCGTGGTGGGACAGATTATCCAGAGGCATGGCCAGGAGAACCTGGCTGAATACTAGGCTATCCATGGTCCCCTGTTACAAGAACTGATCCAGAGGACCCATGGAGGAGGTTATCCAGCGGTTTGGGCAGGGGGGGGGGGCGTGGGGAATTGGTGATAGTCACTACTGTTTGCCCAACAAATATTGTAACTCAATATGGACAATAAAATAAATAAATAAAAATAAAAATAAAAAAGATGACTTTTTCTCAATAAATCTTTTCCCGTAAGAAATAAATCTTCCTAATAAATCCTACCTCAAAAAATCATGCATGTTTTATTGCTGAAGAATATTCCATATGTCTATACTAGAATATCTGTATAAATTCTTGCCATTGCCTATACCTAATCTATGGAAAAGTAATTGACAGATAATTTCACCATACCTAGATGACATAGTCACTTCTTCAACTAATGAAAAATTACAACATAGTTTTGGATATATTTGGTCTTACCATTCCTGTATGAATTACAAAAAATTCTATATTAATGTTATGAAAGCACTATCATGTCATTTGAAATTGCCACTGAGGGCTGGAGAGATGGCTCAGCGGTTAAGGCACTTGCCTCCAGTGCCTAAGGCCCTGGGTTCAATTCCCCAGGACCCATATAACCCAGACCCACAAGGTGGTGGCCCTGGTGCTCTCTCTCTCTCTCTCTCTCTCTCTCTCTCTCTCTCTCTCTCTCTCTCTCTGTCTCTCTCTCTCTCTGTATCTTTCTGCTTGAAAATGAATAAAGTAAAATAAATATTTAAAAAAATAAAAAAAATTGAAATTGCCACTGATGTCTACATTGATATATTACCTTTCCCTCTCCATGTCTGAATAGAATTAATGTCACATATTTTTTGTCTTAAATTCTTTGTTATATCATTTACCTCTGACCCAACATATCAACCCATTACTTTAGTTATTCCATGATACTAATGGCAAATGATGGCTCTGGTCAAATCCAATTTGTCACACCTACTTTTTTGTCTCACTCACGTGCTTTGTTTCAAAGTCAAAAGTACTTACCATCTGGCCATTTACATCTGCCAATAACTTGTCTATGAACTATGTTCTGACAATGTTCCTCTATTTCCATGTTCATATCATCTATTCTTATTAAGAAAAAGTAGCCAAAATGTAGAGATTAGAATGACTTGTGAAAGAATGACTGTGAGTGAGTTTGATGTCACAGTGCAGAATTGTTTCTCAGGACCAGAAAAGAATTATTTAATGTTCTGGGCTGGAGAGATGACTCAGAAGTTAAGACACTTGCCTCCAGTGCCTAAGGTACTGGGTTCAATTCCCCTGTACCCACATAAGGCAGACCCACAAGGTGGTGGCCCTGGTGCGCTCTCTCTCTCTCTCTCTCTCTCTCTCTCTCTCTCTCTCTCTCTCTCTCTCTCTCTCTCTCTTTCTCTCTCATATCATTTTCTTGAAAAATGAATAAAATATTTTTAAAAAAGAATTATTTAATGTTCTATACTTTTGCTTGATTTATTATTTATCGGTCAGGGTCCAAACTCTGAAATTGCATGCTAACTTATAAATTTCTATGAGACAAAAGATTATTCCAAATAACATGGTTTTGTTGCCTTGGAAGATATTTTTTGAATTTACATACAAATTCAGTAGAACTTCCATTTTTAAATGCTGATTATTGTGATCTTTGTTTTTTGAAACTATTAGTTTAACTATTTTACTACTTTGTTGGTTTCTCAGTACTGTTAAATCTTTACCACATTCTCATTCCCATGAACACCATGTTTATTGATTTCCTTTTTTGTGTTTTTTGAAAATTCCATATATATTATATTATATATGAATATATATATTATATTTTGATAAATATACCTTAACTATCTTCTCTTATTCTTCTCCCATTCCCTATGAACCCCTTCTTTTACCCACTATTTCCCATTGAATATACCTCTAATGAGAATGACTCTTCTGTGACAACTATTAACTACTATTAGATCCTCTGGAAGAGGTATTTATGATTCCCTGTTCAATCCATGACAATGTTGACCAATCATATTATGTTCTGGTGAGTACAATTCTGAATTTATGAGTTTCAATGGCCATGTCATGTCCAGGCAACAGAGTTCCATAGCACTCTTCTCTGCCCTCTCTATCTCTTGCATTCTTTTCACCCCCTTCTTCTGAGCTGTCTTGGGAGAGATGATATACACATTCCATATAGGGCTGAGCACTTCACAGTCACTTGTTTAGAGTGCTTTCAATAATGTATGAGTTACAGACCACTGGGATGTGTGGAGTTTTTTTCCCCCTAAGGCTGAAAGAAGTGCTAATGTATTGCATAAATATAAATATTTATAAGGCAGTTTGACAATACAATCATTTGGCAAACAACAGTAGTATATATTCTCCTAGAGCCTAAAGCCTCCCCAGCAATGTGCTTTTGATCTGGTTCACAGTATTAAGTATGAATTCTCTCTTGTTGGGTGGGCCTCAAGTACAATTTGAAAGCGGATGGCAACTGCCATAACTATTGTCCTCATTGTTAAGTCAGTATTATAACACATAGGATCTGAGTGAGATTATTGTGTTTTGTGTTTTTTTTGTTGTTTCTGTTTTTTTTTTCAAGGTAAAGTCTCACTGTAGCTCAGTCTGACCTGGAAATCACTATGTAGTCTCAATGAGGCTTCAAACTCATGCCTCCCAAGTGCTGGGATTAAAGGTGTGCACCATCATGACTGGTGAATATTGTGTTTTTTCACTTCAAAAATTATACTTGAATATACTATATATAATCCCCTACCCATATATCAAATTTGGCCTCCAAGTCTTATGTCAAGTGGCATAAAATGGTTCCTTTGTTAGACAGACTGGCTTAAATTGATTACTTTCACAGCATTTTATCTTGTTTTGATCATATAACTTTTCCTATAACTAATACATTCTTTACTACAGTGAACTCATTTTTATAAGGCTGAATTTTATATTATAAAGCCTAACCAATATTTTCTTAGTGAATGAGATCAAACATATTTAAAAGATGTTGTTGTAAGAACAATAATGGTGACAATAAAATAAACAAACCAAAATAAAGTAAATTAAAAAAAACCTCCAAAATATCTTTCTTTGTGTAAGAAATGACAAAACAAAGCAAACAGTACAGAGTAACAACACAGAGAATTTGAAGTGTGTGTTTGGCTTGAAGTTAAGCGGGAAATAAGATAAAGAAGCATCAGTTAAAGGCAGTGAACTAAGACAATGATAAATTGCCTATATTTAGGTATATGGATTTCCCCTCTTAAATGTTACCAAGAATCTTGTATATGATAAGGCAGGTCTCATCCATGTAAATATCATTATCAACTGAACATTGATTGAGCACATCCCTAATCAGTATTAAGCATTGATGAGTGTATTTACTCTATCCTCATTTCTTCTTAATTTAGATAGAGGTTAATTGCTGTAAAATAATTAAGTTACAGTTGACTAATCTCTAGGTAAAGAACCATTAAGTCCCCAATCAAATCCATGGTTTAAATACTTTTTTTTCTGCTTAGTATTTCACATTTAGAGCTAAGATAATGTAATATTTACTTTAGAACCTAATATAGTCTTAAGATATACTGTTTTCTGAAAAAATAGTTAACACATCCTCCCACAGCACAAATATCTTGATACTTCTGTTCTTCTACTCAGCATGTAGTTTGCTTTTATATTTATCTCCTTCTTATTGTCAACCATTTCATTCATAAAACAGTATAAGTAAAATGTTTATTTCTAATAAAAGTCATAATTACTCTACCCAAGGTATTTATGTTTTAATTAAACATGAGCTTTTAGATTTAGGAATAAATTTTCAGGGTAGAACTTATAGTCACTACTTTACCATTAAAGTAATAGTTTATGTTTAATGGGATAATTTAAGGTATAATTTGTGATATATTGCTCCACATTCAGATGAAGTTTTTTCCTGCTCAGTTCCAGCTTAGGTTCTCTATGTCCTGTTACCAACACATGTGATAGTTACAACAATAAGTACATGTCATTCAGTTTTGGTGGGAAACCAAAGTAATGACAGTCTATATTGTGTTAGGTGTCTCTGAATCCTCCCTGACCTGACTCATTAGGAAATATCTCATCCCTAAGTGGAACTTATTGTTAGTAGCAATTTTTTTTCCTGGGAACAGCTTTATTGCCTTTTGGCTAGCTTTCTTCATACTAGATATTTGCTTGTAAGTTGTGGTTGTAGAAAAGCCATCAACAGTCCTATCCAGTTTTTCCAATTAAAGAATTAAAAGGCAGGAAAAAGTTTAAAAGATAAAGTGGAGCAAAATTTATTCAGAAGCAAAAGGAAAGAGAAAGAGAGAAATAGAGTCTCCAGGATCTTCAAGTTAACAATAGTGCTGGAAAGTCATATGGGAACATGCAGTGGATCTGGCAAGCTACAATTAACCTGCCAGACAAGATGATCCTTCCAGTGTAACAGTGGCACATAAGTTATGGTAGTAATCAACTGCTCCCTGTTTGGAAATGAGGTCTGCTGGGGGGGGGGGGGAGGAATTCATTCCTGGTACTAAGAACAAAGTCAGAAGCCTATGACTTGTAAGCTCATGTCCCCTAGAGGAAAGCTTCTACTGTTCTTTGGCTAAATAGAGAGTCTATGCCTATCAAAGTTTCATAAATGAATAGAATAATGCTGCTTTCAGTCTTGGCTAGAAAACCCAATTCTTAAAATGGTGGTGAATATTGGGGAGACCAAAGACCCATAAGAATGATAAGAAGTCAAATCAACTGGTTAGCACAAGAGGAGTCATATCTGTCACATCTGCCAGAGCCCAGGGAAAACAGTACAGAGGAAGTCATAGATTAAGTATGAGTGCTGTTCTCACTGTTAGTCTGAGAACCTCCTTCAGGGGGATGGTGGTAGATATTAAGCAGACGTAAAACTCATTAAAGCAGCAAATTAGAAGCTATTGTGAGCTCAACACTAAAGAAGACCTGTAGTTTGCCCTCCAAGGCTTAGGGAACATTGTATAAAAAATGGAGAGGAAAAGATGTAGGAACCACAGGGTGGGAAAGTATCCTGTGAGGTTTTGTCCTCCCCACAGGAACTGCCTTGTGATTTCATGACCCCACAGGGATTAGAGATGTGGGTCCTCAGTGGAATGAGGGTGAGAGAGACTGTACATAAGAGGAAAACCCAGTGGGAATAGGATAAATTTGCAATATGTTCATATTTTAAGGTTCCCAATAAAATTATCATTAAAAAAATTATCTACAGAATAATAGGACTGAGTTGAATTTCAAAAAAACCTTTGTATTTGATCTCTATGAGACAGATTTGGGGCACATTATTTAATGGTATCTCAATATAACTGTAATTGCATTCCATTTGGAATCTCTCAAGGGCAAGTGTGGTATTTTACTAAAGCTTCTCATAACACAGGCACTTAGATTTCAGTTTATAATACATACTTCTCCATGACAGAGTTCTGAGAGACTGCATTTAATTGTACTTAGACTACTTGCTTCAATATACAAAAGAACCAAGTAGAGAAAGTTCACCCCTTCCTCTCAGAGGTTCTGATTTACATTTTTAAACATTCTTTGGAAGCTCTTCCACTTGCAGCTCAGTGCCTAATGTTTAAGCACATATTTGCATTTGAAAAAAGTTGTGAATAGCAGGAAGCTATACATTTGATCAAAGAAATGCTAATGAGACTTCAAAATTGCCTCAATTTCCCTATTATAGTACAAAGGATTAGTATGACCTCTTGGTTAGATAATTAATTGTATTTGTGCCTTGTATTCAGTTCTGAGGGCTTCTGGTAGAAAACAACTTAACCCTATATGCATCTGGGTCTTTGTAAACATAGTGATTCTCAAGGTCTTCATCAGTGGAGATTCAGCATTAGTTTATATCAGCAAAATTTTCCCTAATTAGCTGGCACCATGTTTGTTTTTTAAGTTTACCAGGCAAATTTTAACTAAAATAAGACAAAGCTCTATTAGAAGGAAAGAAGAAAGGAAGGAAGGAAGAAGGAAGGAAGGAAGGAAGGAAGAAGGAAGGAAGGAAGGAAATATATTTTCTGCACTCTGAGTGTGTATGCATTTTAAAGTTATTGGTAATAATGAGCTTCTGAGGTTTGAGATGGTGATGGCAGCTGTAGACATTGTTTCTCTAATTGAACAAACCTGCAGTGTCCTATGAGGTGGGGACCATGACCTAGCTCATAGGTTCAGATACACACATTTTATCATTCTCATTTATTCTCAGTAGACAATCTTCAACAAAGGTCATTAGGAGCCATGCTTTTCAGATTGAATGTGCTTGTGTGGCTCTCTCAAGCAATAAACCTAAGCCATTTCTAACTTGTTTCACTTTCTTCAGTGAAATTTGTTGAGAGTTCTGCTGAATCCCAAGAAGGCATGACTGCATTCACTATGACACTGTTTGGAAGATCATGCTGATACGGGTTGCTGCTAATTAATAGTAAGCAACGTGGGGAGAGAGAGAGAGTTTTGGAATCCTCCCTTCCCCCTCCTCCTACTCCGAGTTCTTGTCCTCTAATGTACAAAGAATTATACATAGGGACCAGGATAATTCTTAATTACACATTTATTCTGAACTTAATTAATTGGGAAAAGGAAAATGGGATGTAAAGGTCGACCAGCCGCCGCATGGTCTGTGAGTTTACAGGGAAGTGTATAAAATCACCCAACAAATCATAAAGCATACAGAAAGGCGCATAAATTCACCAAAAAGTAAAGAAAAGAAGTAGCACGCATGTTGAAGAAATTCTCCCTTCCCCCTCCCCCCCTCTCCCTGATCTCAGTACCGAGATCAGGGACAGGCGGGGAGAGGTACACTCACCAGCCCAGTTTTGAAGAAGGGCCGAAGCCCTGGAAGCACAGACTTTTAAGGATTTCCTGGGGGGGGGGGGAGTGGCAAACCTTGGCCTGGGAATGTCGCATTCCCAGATAGAGAGCAGATGTTCCAAACTACATAGGGAAGTTGAGAGATGCAACCACCCTAGCATCTCAGACTAGCCTCCATAGGACACTAAGCCCACCTCCAATATGAGAAGAACTGCATGGGAAAGACTAGCAAAACTGTCCAGCTGCCTTAGGCTGGTCCTCCTCAATACACATAAGCATCAATAAAGTAATGGTTGCTATAAGCCTCTCACTTGTGGGGTAGTTTATTATAGAGTAATAGAGATCAAAGGTAATATGTTTCTCTCAGGCTTTGCCTAATCTTTCCTTTTCAGTGTTTTCCTTACAAATCTTTGAAAGTGAGGGGTAAGACTTATTTCCATGGTCAGTATTGAATAATAGTCTTTGGCCTTATAGCCAAAAATCATATAAATGCTGACTGACTTATGGCTCAGACAGAGCATTTTCAAGTTTATATTCTATTGAAATGTGCTTGTTTGATTTTTCTTTCTTTGTGATCAATTTAATGAAATACTTAGAGATGTGAGGATAAATGCTCTTCATTTCAAGCTTTTGAAAACCTTCATGGACATCAATGATAGTTACAATTTAAGCAGGTTTTGGGGAAAAACAAAACAAAACAAAACAAAAAAGCAGGCGGAATCAAAAGATATGATAAGCATTTTTTGACTTATCATTAACACAACCAATTTTTAAAAATCTGGTCATATGACTTCTATATGGTTGAATCAGCAGATTTAACAATTCTGTCAAAAAATAATCTTCAAGGTAGGTCTAAAAAATTGCCAAATCATGAAGCCAGGTGTGGTGGCACACGCCTTTAATCCCAGCACTCGGAAGGCAGAGGTAGGAGGATCGCTGTGAGTTCAAGGCCACCCTGAGACTACAGAGTGAATTCCAGATCAGCCTGGGCTAGAGTGAGACCCTATCTTGAAAAATCGAAAAACCGAAAAAAAAAAATTGCCAAATCATGTGATCTGAGCAAATAATCAGCATCTCTTCTAATCTCAAAACAAGTCCTAGGAGTATTGATCTGGTATACTTTATTGTCTACATTTTCAGAGGTAAATGAAGCCTATAATGTTTCATTCAATTATGAACATAAGCAGCTCAAATACATACATCTTAATGGTATAATGAGTTTATTTTATTTAAAAAGTACATTACTCAAAAGTTGAAGACAAAGGTTATTTTCCAAGACTTAAAGAAAACAAAAAGGAGAAAACTGATCAGATAGAAGCTAAAGTTTTGTTAACTTTCATACCCCAGGCAGGGAGAATCAGGAATAGCTAGATTACCCTGTCGAAAATTGGACTAGTGAGGGTGAGGGAATCCAGATTCAGGAAATACCAGAATTCAGAAAGTGTGCGAAAGTAAATTTCCAGAAGAGAGTCTCAGAAGAGCAACTATATCTCAGTGTTGGAGACGAATGCATCATGAAACCTGACCTTAAGCACTTTTTATTTTCTTTATAATTCCAAATTTCTCAAATGCACTTCTGAGTATAACTTTATATTTTACAAGGTACAAGAATATTGACATCTTTTTGATTACTATTAATAATTACCATTTGTTTTAAGGACAGTGTCTTAAATACCTGAGGTGCATAACTCTATGTAAAAGAGAACACTTATTCCTAGCTCTGTTAAGCAGATATGGATTTGGAAAACTCCAGATCACTTTTCATATACCTTGAGGGATCATCTGAATACTACCTCCAGAGTCCTTCCTAGCGCCAACTCTCTATATCTTTTGACACCATCACAGAAAGTTTGTGTTCTCTAACCACTAACACACATTGCCAACTCCATCTAATGCCAAACTACCAGCACTGAAGTAGGAAGTTCAGAAATTAGAAGGAAAATAAATCTACTCTTTCTCCTTTGTGTATGCATAATGAAGGTTAGTTTTAATTTTCCTTCTTACTTTTTAATGGCACAGATTAGAGAAATGGCAGCAAAAGAAGTACAATATATTAATAGCTTAGGTATTTTTAGATGAATTACACAAATAACAAAGTGTAAAAATAAATTTGATTCAATGATTCTATCAGGATAGGACACTTGCAGAGATAAAAGTGGAATGTATAAGTGGAATGTATAAGGGGCAATCTGTATGCATTCAGATTTTTTTGTTGGTAATTTCATTGACCTAATGCTTTTTTGATTTACCAAGTAAATGTCTATAATGGATTTTGAGCAATTCATACTATATACTTTTGATTTGAGCATTTTCTCTAGGTATGACCTGATGCAGCAATAAGTACAAAATTTTACACAGATGTTTAACATACAGAGTAGCAATCAATAATACTTAACATGGGTATAGAAATATCTGTGAAACAATAGATAGTGGCTTTTCATTTTAATGCCCTTAGCCCCTTAGAAGAAATGTTTTCAAAAGCATAAAGAAAATTATAGCCTTTATTTTACTCCTTCAGTCTGTCATACCCCACAATGCTGCAGTACAATATTTCATATCTAAAAATTGGAATGCTTTTTCTTGACTTCTAGTCACAACTCTCATCCCTTATTAAGAGTGCTATTTTTTTTGGTTTCTATTTTTCTTAATTAGAAGGAGTTTATAGAACTTACATAAAATCACTATACTTAGAAAAGTATAGAGTAGAATTCTTATTTATTGATCTTGCCTCTCATTTTAATTTTTAAGAGACATTTGCAGGATTACTGACACTCTTTAGTTCCAAAATACACTCACACATCTACAGTTGTTGATACTACTTATTCCCAAATACACTCATTCATTTACTTCAAAGCTGGTAATTAAACTAGTATAGTTATATTAAATATCATATGATATATAAATACACACAATAATAAGCACAGGACTTTGGTAAACGTTTTTTTCATAAATTTTCTAATATTTTAACTTGGAAACCCATATTTACTATCGGTCAGGTACAAATGGAACTTCTTATAGACTTAAAATTATTTTCATATGCTTGACTTGATATAAATATTTAGTAAGATATATGAGTTGCTTTTAACATGTCCATTGTTCCTCATCTAAGAAAACAAATTTAATTTTAGACTAAATTTTGAAGAATAAAATTTCTCCCAAAGGCAAAGTATTATATATTTACTTTTAAGAATACTAGTATGTGTTCAAACATCATCTGATAAACCACGTTGATAATTATTTCTAACATTTTAATCACAGAAATGGATTTTTTTGTTTTGTTCTGTTTTCAGGATATGCTGGCACTGATGAAAAGAATTTTGCATAGGCAACTTATTCACATTGCTTTATTTTTTTGTTTTGTTATTGTTGGTGGTAATGTTCAATTCACAAAAGACGTATTTCAAGTTACCATATCTTTGCATTTAACCAATGAAAGAGTAAACTTGAAAGAAATATTTTACAAACTAGACATATACCCTGTATGTTTATTCTGTAAGTTGCACTCCATAAAGCAAGTCCATTTTTAAACCTTTCTCAAGAGTATACAAAAATATTCTTATGCAAGTAATAAATGTTTCTTTAACCATCCATCTTTTTTTTTAAATTTAAAGCAGTCACATGAAAAGTTGTAATGAATTCTTATTCTAAACATGGAACACGCTGTGCTTATACAAACTGATGTTATCATGCGCTCATATACTCAGTACATGAATCTGGCAAAAATACTTTGTCATTATGTATTAAATTATGAAAAAAATGGGCAGTCAGTGCATAATTTTCCTATTTCTAAACATTGTTCTTTAAACATCCCTATCTATCTATCTATCTATCTATCTATCTATCTATCTATCTATCTATCTATCATCTATCTAATTTCTTCTTGGAAAACATTTAAGGCAAATGCAATCAAAATTACAAAAATCACTATCTCTATTGCTATCATATGCAGCATTCATATTTAGTGACTGTTTTCCTTCCTCATTAAAATAAAAGTACATCCACTAAGCATGTAATACTTGCTACAGTTAGCTATGTAGTCTTATTTATAATTGTCTTTAGCTACATCAATTCAAAAGTACACTTCTCCAACACTTCTCCAGCAGAAATCTCTCCTATTCTTTCCTGTGATTATTTTTACCCCATATCCGGTGTTCTTATGAAGATACCCCTGTTATTTATCTGCCTGGGTTAATGATGACTAGTGATGCAAGGTGATCTCCTGAAGCAGAGTACTTAAGGTATAGTACTATCAGATTGGCAGCTGGAAACTTCCTTAAGTCTATTGGTTTCTATTTTATTTCAATGATGGCACTCAGTCTGTAAAGAGAAAACAAAAAAAAAGTCTTATCAGGTGACTATATTTCTAAAGTTAGATTTTGGTGAGAATATATTATTTAAATAAGTATGTGATTTAAATGGAATCTAAAAAGTAAGTTATTTCACAGCTATGGAAAAATAAATTCGACTTAATTATAGGAAACCCATGGTAAAGTCTTTCATGCTTTCACAGATTTTTTTGTGTGATAGTTGCTGAATGTGATACCTTCTTTGTACTTTATAAATAAAAAAATTAGGGCTACCATGTAAGTGAAAGTGTAGAAATGGTAATGATCACAGAATTTTTATTGGGAAAAGAAAATGAACTGACTTAAAGAAAAAATGTCCTTCCCAAAAAGAAAGACAATTGAACAGAAACCTGGACTGGTTTTCAGCTTGTGAGAAAAAAAAAGTCTCAGAATAATTTCCTTATTGAGAACATTACCTTGAAAACTTTTAGTATACATATTAAGTGCCTTTGAATACATTGACAGTGTGTTTTCAGTTGCAGAGTGTATATATATTAAACATATGTGTATACACATACACTTTTAGCACACTAAATGTTAACTGTGGTGTAGTATGTATTGTGAGGATGAATTTGTATATTTTTTCTTTAGTATAGAAACATCAAAGAGCATATTGCACCCAATAGGATCATATTATTTTTGAGATGTTCTAGTTATATAAAATTTTAGGTGGAAAAAGACCCTCAGTAACTGTGGAAGTCACTAGAATTTAAGGGAAATATAACCATAAAACCAACTTTCCAGAGGCCATTTGATTTGGCTACTCCATGAAGCATATGTAAGAATATTTTCTCTTAAATAATGAAGGTTGTATCTTTGAAAATGAATGTAAGATCAGTGGCATGATTGGTTCATGAGAAGCTTACATCATTTAACAGATTATTCCTAAGAAACAGAAGCAAACATCCTCAACAACAGTAGTGATTTCCAGCAAAACAATGGATATACAGATCAAAATTAGACCAGACAAATAAATATATGTGATTTGAACTATCTTGTCAGAGTAAATAACTTAGAAGTTAAATAAAGGAAACAAATCATAGCTTGTCATTTTTGTGTAGGTTTCAATCTGATGAAATAATGTAAGATGTTGCATTTAACAATGAATTAGATAAATATATTGGCAAGGCATCAATATAGTTTTATACTTTTTGCCAGTAGAACAACAGTTTCTTCAATTACATGATCATAAAAATGTCATGAATGTCATGTGGCACACACCTGTAATCTTAGAAGTTGAGAGGTTAAGGCAGGAGAATCATGAATTCAAAGACATCCTGGGTTACATAGTAAGTTCCAAGCCAACCTGGGTTACATCATAAGAATATGTTTCAGAAAGCAAAAAAAAAAAAAAAAAAAAAAATCAAAAATCCAACAGAACATCATCAACAAAATAATAAAATAAATTTTCCTGTGGTTAAATAGTTTCGGTGAGTCAGATAGCTATGCTTTAATACATTCTGCAAGTTATCTTCATCCCTCCTTTCTTCCCTCCTTCCCTCCTTCCCTTTGTTTCAACAGTCTCTCTCCTGGAAGTCAGAATCCCTCTACCTTAGCCTCCTGAGTGGTGGAATTCCAAGTATGAGACCACAGGCCCTGCTTGTCAAATTATTCTTAAGCTAAAGACTATATATAGAACTCTTCAATAGGGTTAATTCATGAAATTGATGACTCACTTGGGGAAACAATTGTTAATTTTATTAACTAATGTAAAAAATTTAATATTTATACATTTATTTTTATAACCAATGTTTTTGGTATTTTTTTCTCTAGGTGTACTTTTTCCTCCACAAGTAAAAACAGAATTGATAATATATCTACATTCTTTTAGAAAATATATTATCTTTTAGAAGATAATATATCTACATCTTTTATTAGCTTATGATTCTTCTAAATGGTGCATTTTAACAATTTGGTGTATGTGTGGTATTTTATGTAGTGTGCGTGTGTGTGTGTGTGTGTGTGTGTGTGTGTGTGTGTGTGTGTGTGTGTATCCGGGGTTATACATGTACATGCAGATGGTGCACACAGACATGCACACATGCTGAGGCTGGAAGAAGACCTTCAGTTGGGTGTCCTCCAATGCTC
>PVHP010002494.1:0-89314 GCA_004024765.1 Zapus hudsonius
TATGCCCATGCCTCCTGGGTGAGAGACAGACCTCCTTGGGGTCAGTGTCCTTCCATCCTGAGCGGGAACTTAACCTTCCAGCAGTGGCCCTTCCAGGCTTTTCGTTCTTTGTAATATGTTGAAGTTAATTTGGACTGACTGATTTTGTTGAACTGTGTGTCTAAGGTATTGCATTAAAAGGCTTTCTTCTACATGGGCAAAAAAAAAAAAGAAGGTTCAGATCCAATGTGACTGGTGTCTTAACAAGAAGAGAAAAATTTGGCTAGATGTGCACAGGTGCTCTCACAGATGGCATCCAAGGCCAAGACTGGAGTGATGTAGTTGCAAGGGATGCCAAAGATTGACAGCTGCCATCAGACACAAGGAAGAGATAGAAGTGCCAGAGGCTCAGAGGGAGCCTGTTCCTCTCTCATACCTTGATTTTGGATTTGAAGCCTTCAGAATATGAGAGGGGAAATCTAACTGTTTTAAGCCACCCAGTTTGTGGCACTTTGCCATAGCAGGCATAGGAAACGAATGCAATTACAATAAAATAAATGATTTTTGTATTTCATTATTTTGCCAAACATTTGTATACTGTACTTATTTCATTCTGTGTACTATTCAGTGCTTCATAGGCACAGTATTTTAAAGGCTTTCTTTTTAAATTAATTGTGTGTGTGTGTGTGTTTGTATGTGTGTACACATGTGACAGAACACATGTGGAAGTGAGAGTTAACAACTCAGAGGTGTCTGTTTTGCCTTTGTTGAGACAGGGTCTCTGGCTGCTGCAAGCGAACTGCCAGACTACAAAGGAACATCAGTCTAGCTGGCTTTTGAGCTTCCCGTTCTCTTGGCTTCACTCCCACTTCCACAGGAACTTTGGAATCGTAGATGTATGTGCCACTTTGCATCTGACTTTACATGGTGCTAGGGGATTGAACTCAGGTTGGCAGGCTTGGCAAGCAAGAGCCTTTAGCTGCTGAGCTATCTCCCCAGCCACTAACAGTTTTAATACTAATAAATCCATGAGTCCAGGAGCAGTCCTGTCACTATTTTACAGATGGACGAACCCGGCAGAGAGAAGTGAAATGATTCACACAAAGATATCCAGACTTTTCAGAGGCATAGCTGGGTTTTTAAATTTTTTTTTCATAGCTGGGCAAATCAAAGTTCTGAATGAATCTCTAAGATCTCTTCCCATGCTATGCTCAAAAACCCACAATACATCTAATCTCATCCCAATGCTTTTCTCACCTGGCTCCTTTTCCTAGTCAATACACACACACACACACACACACACACACACACACACACACACACACACACACACACACAGATGCACACACCTGCAGAGAGCTCACATTCACACGCACTGAGCATCATGTCTGCTCACTGCCTCTGCTGGGTACCCATCCTGGGACACAACCATGGAGGCTTCCCCTCCTGTTCTAATCCCCTTAGTTTATGCTTCTCTGCATACCCCAAGGTTGGCAAAGTTACAGGTGCAGCAAAAACAGCAGCAGATCTCATCACAGTTTGAAGGACCAAGAGACCTTGGCCATCATCTGTCTCCTCCAATCCCTCTGCTGTCTTGTTCTCCACCCCTGTGCCTCTACCTATCTATCTATGCCTTTCTCTCTTGCCTCTCTCCCTCCACTGCCTTTCCCTCTTTCTCTTGAATATATGGGTGGGCTCTTCAATACCCCATGCTCTTTCCCTTAAGGCAGAGTCAAACCCTGTTGGACTTCTCTGGCAGAAGCATGAATCCAGTACAGAGGAGATAAGACAGACATGAATCTCACTTCCCTCTGTGCATATGGCCACACTGCTCTGGAGCCCCCAAGCAGAGCTTAATGGGAACAGCATGGATCCTTAAGGCAGACTGTCTAGATCCAAACGTTGGTCCATCATCTACTAGTTGTGTGATCCCAGGGAGTTACTAAGCTTCTCTATAACTCAGTCTTTTCATCTGTCAGATGGGAGTGATTATAATGAATTCTCCTATTGCTTTGAGATATATACTGAGCTATAAATATAAAATTGCTTGACAAGAATCTGTCACTTACTGAATAAACTCTATCAAGTTCTTGTTAAGTAACAAGCAACGAGATGTGAAAGGATTCTTAATAGGAAAGCAAGAACAGAATCTATGGTTCCACTAGAAGGTCCCCTGAATACTTTTGTGCTACTATGCTCTGAAAGTTGGGGGCTGGCCCAACAACCCCCTGTTCTTATTACTATGGAAAGACAATTGTCCTCGGTACTGGACTGACTGGGTTTTAACCAGCTATATATTCATGATCTGTTCTCCATGTAAATGAGGTTATGAGACTCAGTTTCCTCATCTTTGGAAGAGATATATGTATCCTGGTCCCCTGAAGTGCTGTGTTGATTACAAATGGTCAATGGTAACTCCCTAGCATGGACTGCCTCTCTTTGGCATAACTGAAATTGTGTGTTTGGTCTAGAGCATGAGAGGAGCACTCCAGGGAACCTAGGTAACCATAGTTTTCTCTCTGCACCTCAAACCCACTTGCTTCCATGAAAACAAGCCACTCGAGACCTGGGCAGATGCTTTCCTCCCAGTGGTACCTGGACTCTCACTTTCAGGCCATTATAAAAGCTTTCAAATCTTGCATTATCTGGGCTAGAGAGGTCTCTAGAGTTTTCAAAGTCATCCTCCCATTCTAGCTAGAAGGCCCCAGGCAGAAGATACCTAGACCCTAACTAGTCAATTTAAGTGACAGGCACTCTCTTCCTCTACAGACAACCCCTTCTAGAAGTGCAGCTCCTTATAGAGAGGTGTATACAATACATATTCATTCATGGATTTGTTGACTGTGGCACCTAGTTATCACTTGATAATCCTGCAAATACTTTTGATACATTTATTGAATGGATGGATGGATGAAACTTTCAATCCCTTTACTATTGTTCTCTCTCATATCTGAGCTTCCCACGCCTTCAGATTCCTCACTGCTCAAATTCCACACTGCACAAAGTGGCTTCAGCTGAACACATCTTCCTAACTATTGCAGAAATTGGTTTTCTTCTTCAGGAGAGAAATGATATTGATTCTCCAACTTGTATCAGAATCATTTCTGTGGTTTATTAAAATGGGGATTGGCGAGCACTGTCCTCAGAGGTTTAGATTGGGTAGGTCTAGGGTAAAGCTATACAATTTGCATTTCCACATTCTTGCACTCTAAGCAGGGAACTATTTATCTGAAGAGTGTCATTCCTGCTCCAAAGAGGAACCCATAGCATTTATCTGCTGTTCTCATCAATCAACTGACACCTCACTTCCATCCCCTACTCTACCCCACTTCTTCTAAAACTCCTGATGGACTTGAGGCCTTGGATCATTTAATCTGAGGCTTTCATTTGTTTTGAGATTTTTTATCCTAAGGAAGTAACAATAATGAAGGAAATACCATGCAGGTAATTCTGCAAACACACAAGTTCATATATTCAAGAGTGTGTCAGTAATGGTGCTGCAGATATTTTAGATGTAAAATGTTTAGTAACATCCTTGACCTCCATTTTTAGAAACCAGAAACTCCACCTCTCCAAGGTGTAATAAAATACTTCAGGATGGTTGTGGTGACACACCTGCATTTCCAGTGCTCTGGAGACGGAAACCAAAGGGTTCCCACCTCATTCAAAGCCAATCTGGGATCCATAGTGAGACTCTGCCTCAAAAGTCTTCATGCTACATAACTGACTATCCAGACAAGATGTGCCTGCTGGTGCCAAGGGGATATGCCATGGATAGGGGTTATTAACTGCTCTCTGATTGGATCTGAGCCCCACTCCATGGGAGAGAATACATGTCTACTACTGAAAACCTACCCTGAAGTCTATGGCTGGGAGGGTCACAGACCTTAGGGAAAGCCCTGTGGACTGCCTCAGTGGACATGTTAAGCACATCAAGTTGTCATCTCAATATTTATGCATATCCCCTTCGATAGTGCTGGTCTGCTTTTGGTCAGAGAAGTTTCTTCGTGCAGATGGTAGTGATGACTGGGGAGACTCCAAACTTGCCAAAGTGTGAGAATCAGTGAAGATGAGTGCCCAGTGCCCAGATAAGTATTTATAACATCCACTCCAAGGCTCAAGGAGCACTTCAGGAGAGTGGTGACAGGGACCTAGGGGCCAGAGGATGGGAAGGAGCACTATCTTTCAGACACAGAGTCACTCCACAAGACCTCCACAAAAAATGAGTATGCCAGCATTTCGACATGGATGAAGGGAAGAGGGCAAAACAAGTCATTAAAGGAGAACAGGGCATTATTGGAAAGAAGGCATTCCGTGAAGGGGGTAGGCAAGATGGGGGACAAAGTATTGAGAGGGGATTATGACCAAATTATATTACCTTCATGTATGGAAATTGTTAATAAAATTAAGGTCGCTAGACTGTGTCAAATGTCCCTGGGAAAAGAGCAGGGGATTGTCCCTACCACTAGTATATACTTATAAATTTAATTATTTAATATTAAGTAGATAGTGTCATGTGGGTGGTACCCTGAAAACAGCTTGAATCTTCATATACAAGGTGGTGATTTCTTTTATTTCTATTGTTTTACAGATGAAAAAAATCTGGGGTTTAGGAGGATTAGTTTGTAAACCTTATGGAACAGGTGGATTCGGAGTCCTGTTCTTTAACCTGCAGAGCCTGCTTTCCATTTCACCCTCATCCAGTGCTTCTATTTAATAGCAAACGATCAGTTACAGCCTCATAAATGTCTAACAATAGGGAATCAGCTCAGTAAATTCTAGTGCACCCCCCTGGATGGAATATTATGCAGCTATTAAAGTGATGGAATGCCATTAAAAATGAAAACTATGTAACAACAGGAAAGAATGCTAACTGGATTACATTAAGTTAAAAATTCTAGAAAATAAACCGGTATCTACATTGTGATTAAACTACGAGAAAGTATCTCTACCTGTGGATGGCTGTTGATAAATGGAAGACATTAAGAATAATTTTCTTTTCTTTTTGATATCTGTTATTATTATAGTGTCTCTGTGATATTCATTTCTAAGTGCTAGCAGGATAAAATGATGAAATTCAAGGTGTTAGGTTTGCTGGAAGTCCACTTGAGTTAATGTAATGTAGGTTTCTCTGAGCCCTTAGAGTCTGGGAAGGGGTTGGTGTACTTTACTTCCCCCCAAATAACACAATTGCATGCATGTTTCTGAGTTTAGGACCCTTTCCTTGCCCTGACCAGCTTTCCCCACGTACAGCAATCCACAGGAGTCAAAGAAAATAACTCCTCAGGCATCTGTGCAGATCACATGGAGAGCCAGGGCTATTAGGAACATGAAGTCTTAGACTAGCAGACGTGTCTGTTTGTCAAAGGTTCTGAGCAGTGTACTGCCTCATGCATTATGCATCTAGAGTAGCCAGGCACCCTGGCCAGGCCGTGCGGGAGAAGTCTTGCAAAAGGAACATCTGATGAACTGATTGGAATGTCAAAATGTCATTAAGGATAAATTAATGGATGTGTTACTTTGGCTGTTAGAGGCAGAGCCAGCAAGACATCAGGCAGCCAGTGGCCAGGCGCCGCTGTTTGCAATGGAGATTCATGGTCTTTATGCCTTGCGAGGTGCTTTGCAGAGAGAAGAATAAACAGGAATGCTTCGGCACTTAAGCGCCGTAAAATCACAAGCATGAGATAAATTAATTAGTGTACACTAGGAAGGCGGCTGGTGTGTCTGCACTCCTGGGGAAAGCTAGGATGGATGACATGGGCTTAGAGATGGCAGGTCCCACCAACGGCCTCTAAAGAAAGCAATTGAATTTAATGTGCAATCATAAAGTGCAGCTGATGGAAATATAAGTCTGATCTGCACTTATTTTTTTTTCTACAGCTTCTGAGCTCTTTGTGTCTGTGGGTCAAGTGTATCATGAAATTGGGGAACCAGTTCTGCTTCTAATGTCAGAGAGTGTGAATTATAGTCTCCCAATCCTGGAGCCAGCCTTGGGCTTCCTCGACCACCCTAGATAGGGGATGGTCCGTTCTCTTGTGAGGGAAGGCTCATCACCTCCTAGTGAGACTGTTCCATGGTTAGTTAGCATTGCCAGAGAGTTCTTCAGGCTTCCCCAGAATCTTCCTTCATGTAACTTCACAATGAGAACTGGGTTTCTGGAGCATTTTCTCAGTACCAGGGCACTGGGCTCTGGCCACGCGACAACCTTATTTTGTCTTATCTCCACCATACAGTGAAGGACTATGAAGAGCAGAGAGAAGGAGAAGCAATCATGAGTCTGCAGCTAGTTTATGACAAAGGCCAAGACCCACACCCAAGCCAGCTAAGCGGCCATGCATTAGAAAGTCCTGAAACCTCTACTGATTAAACAGAGTCCATTTTGGTGAGTGACAAAGACTATGAGAAGACACAGCAGATGGGAACTCACTTTGGGCACATATTTTACTAAGCACCTGGCTAGGGTCAGACTAACTCGTGTTTCTTGCGACAACATTTTTGATGAGAAATAAGTTATTTTCTTATTTTAAAAAAATTAAGTTCAATTAGGTATCAATGGCTTGCTTAAAAATGTGAATACCATTTTATATCTAATATCAACAATGAGCAATAAGAATAGACATTTTAAAAATCAGTGCCCCTTACAATAGCAGAAGAAGAAATATTCAGCTAGAAATCAAAACATGCAAAAGACCTACATATCCAAAACTACCATGAAAGTGATGAAAACAGAAATCAAGGAAGCCAGATATGGTGATACACTTGGGCGATTCAGCATGCAGGAGGTGGCGGCAGGAGAGCTGAAGAGTTTGAAGACGGCCTGATCTATAAAGCAAGTTCAAGATCAAGTTGGGATAAGTACAAGACTCACAGAAGTAAAAGAAATCAAGGAAGAGACACCCAAATGAAGGGACACAGTATGTTCCTAGGCTAGAAGCTCTGACATGGGTTATAGAATTGGTCTGTAGATCCCATGCAAAACCCACTCAAAAGCCAGCAGGAGCTGGGCCTGGCGTAGGAGGAACTCTGTGAGTTCTCAGCCAGCCTGGGACTACAGAATGAGGGCCAGGTCAACCTGTGCTAGAGTGAGACACTACCTTGAAACAAACAAACATAGAAGACAACAAAACAAAACAAACAGAAAACTATATAAAAGCCAGCAGGATTTCATCCAATAATTTGAAATAGCATTGTGTTATTTATTTTAAAGAAAGGGGAAAAATTCTTCAAGACTCAACTGCCTAGAAAATGTCACCAGGAGCATATTTTTATGTCAAATAAGTTAATTATATTGCTACTTTTAACTGTTATTTCTCTGTGTCTGCTATAGCTGAGTCTGAACAAAAGCTCTCCAAGGTACACTCTTTTATAGGACATTATAGACAAAAATGTGTTCAAAGACCAAACTTAAAGAAGGACTCAAGAGGCCTGTTTAAAAATAATCACTAAACAATCTCACCCCTGTCCACTTTTTAATCTCTGTTCTTACTTCTCAGGGCAAATTATAAATTTCATACTTCTCAGGGCAAATTATAAATTTCATACCAAAGATGAATGGCCTGTTCCCATTATAGTCTTATCCCATTTATACAGTGAGTATATTTAAAGGAATGAAGTATTTGGTACAAGGTTTTTTTTTTCTTATTGTTACTTGTATGTTTATATATTTTCCCGTAACAATTTGAGGTCATGGTTATAAATAAACTTTCAGTTCTGAGTCAACTTTGAACCTTGTTTATTACAAATTCCCCCTGGACCCTGACCTGTATGATGCCTCTCTTCTGGGCAGAGGCTGGAGTTCTTGTCAGTTTTACTGTCATATAGAGTTTCAGACTCCTTGCCACACTCATGACTGATTCATCATGAGAACATAGCATTACTTATTTTTATTTATTTATTTATTCTTTATAAGGAGAGAGGAGAGAGAGAGAGAGAGAGAGAGAGAGAGAGAGAGAGAGAGAGAGAGAGAGAGAGAGAGAGAGAATGGGCATACCAGGACCCCATGACACTGCAAACAAACTCCAGGAACATGAGCCACTTTGTGCATCTGGCTTTACATGAGTCCTAGGGAATTGAACCTGGGACATCAGACTTTGCAAGCAAGTGCCTTAACCATGGAGCCATCTCTCCAGTTCTGTGAGAACACAGTACTAGTAATTGGTGTCTCTTATTCTTTTTCTGCATACAGCTTCTGCCCTGGTCAATTTGGTGAGCCTTCCTTAAAATTTAAATAGCATTTTCTTATGGGATTAATTCAGATTTCATGAGATACATATGTGTAAACTTCTCTGCAAATTGTGAAAAAAGTATACATAACACAAAACATAGAATTACCCCCCTTCCCCAATAAAAAATTGGGTATGGTGGTGTACACCTTTAATCCCAGCACTTGGGAGGCAGAGGTAGGAGGATAGCTGTGAGTTCCAGGCCACCCTGAGATTACATAGTGAATTCCAGGTCAGCCTTGGCTAGAGTGAGACTCTGCCTCAAACAAACAAACAAACAAACAAAAAAACAAACAAACAAAAGAATATAATAGTCATACATGCATCCAGTATATTGCACCCTAGCACATAGCCACAGAACATATGGTGCATGTATGCATTATATGTTCTTTATCTACTCTTTAGCTAATGGACATGTTTAAACAGATTTAACCACTGTGCAAGGCATTTTTTTATGTCTCAGTTAAAATTAATTTCAGAAATATTTTAAAAGAGACTCAGACACTGTGCATGCATCACATTATCTTTATGTTGTCTTGATAAATCTATACAGTATCTTTAAATTTGGGATTAATTTTCCAAATAGACAAGTGAATTAACAGAGGCTCAGAGAAGTAAGGTTAGATAGGGCAAAATTCCAGGCCAGCCTGGGCTACATAGTGAGACCCTTCTTCAAAAGGAAGGAAGGAGAGAGGTAGAGGGGTGGGGAAGAGAGAGAGAGAGGGAAGAAGGAAAGAAAGGAAGGAAGGAGGGAACAAAATGACCAAATCCAGAATTTGAACCCAATTTTGTGCAAGTTTTTTGTTTGTAGGTATTGGGTATTATTATCCTCACCAGTCCGAGTAAAACCACCACTTAATACCCATAAGAAATGGAAGGTGAGGTCATAGAAGCGTCATTAATTGATCATGTTGCCTTCTGCCCAGCCAGCTGGGAAACATCTTAATGCATCCACCTTAAATCAGCCACAAATCTCCTACAAAAGAACCTGTCAGTCACAAGCTCTCATGGTAATTTTTTTCTATATAAAATGAAGATAAGAAAACAAAAAAAAATAGCATGAAATCCTATACCTACCAGGTCTGAGCTTAGATTTTTTTAAATCAAAAGCTCTTTTTTTTTATTCATGCAATTGATGCCCAGAAGATAAATGACACAGGCAAGGATGAAATACAAAGACTCTCTTAGCTTTGCTGTATATCTCTAAAAGTACATCATTGCTAAGGTGTTTTCCAAAACAAAACAAGCCTGCTTTAGTCTTGAGGCTCAATTTGGTTTATAACCTTAATGAAATCCTATTTTCCACACTTTACAAAAATCAAGTCTTCCATTAAAAAGAGGGTTTTGACAATACTAAGCTTTCCATTCTTTTACTTTAAAACGTGGGCGGTGGTAATATACCCACCAATTCCCTGCTTCTTGGGATGTTCTACACAAGGGTTCAAAGCCATTGTGGAGAAAAATTGCTCTGGAAGGCAGTTCAACCATTTTTATTTATTATTATTCTTTTTTTTTTAACTTTAATCCTGTGAAGGGAGATTTCATCAGCAGAACTATGGGGCTTCTTACAGTTTCATTGATGTAGAGATACTTCTGAAAAAAATTCTCCCAGGAGATTAAGCATGGCCAAGGGGCCTTTCCTCCTCATAGTGGCTGGAAGACAGCAATGAGGAATGATCACTACAAAAAGCGACATGCTGTCTAATCATACTCCTGGGGCATTTTTTTGCCATTCATTGCATGGCTTCTATACATTCATGAGCCGTACAAGGTTTGTCTGCCTCAACCTGTACTCAAGGAATTGGTTTCATTAACTAGCATCCTGTCTTCTAACTATGGCCTTCGCCCTCAGTCTCAGGTTCCGTCATCATAAGCTAAAGTCATCTACCTGATGATGACAGGAAAGCTAATTCTCAAGGAAGGTTCTAGGTTAAATGTCCAGACCGTGCATTCACCCTCCTCTTCACATGCCCTGATTTGATGATGCTGGCCTCTCAAGCTCTCCCAGATGGGCAGTTCTCAAGCTGGGATTTAGGTGTAAATAAGGTGAGGGGACTTTCCAAAGCCCAAGACCAGCTATTTCAATTCTCCAATTTTTCTTTACAGTTTGCAGCTGTGTTCCCCATCCTCTGTGACCACCCTCTCTGAACTTAACACCTACTCATCTGAAGCTCTGCTCCCAGAAGGTACCAATGTGTCCAATGGAACAATTCAGAATCGAGTGCACGAGTCATGCATTTTTTGAGTTTATATGTATATATGCGGAGGTCACAGTCTTCATTTTTCATCTTGTTGGATACAGGGTGTTTAATCTCTTATTTTCAAAACATTAGTCAGACAAGCTGGCCCTTGAACTTCTGGGAAAGTCTCCTGCCTCAGCCACCTTCTCACTGTAGTTGTACTGGGATCGCCACTGTCTTCTATTGTGCCTGGCTTTACATGGTGCTAAGGATCCAAACTCAGTACCATGTAAGTGTGACAAGTGCTTTGTTCATTGAGCCATCTCCCCAGTTTTGAAACCCTACATTCTTGTGTTCTGAGCATCTTACCTTTTTAAAGAAAAGATTAGCAGCCATATCAGAAAGGACATGCCTGATCCTCAATGCCTATATTTGGAATTAGCTATGGTTGACTTCTAACCATCCATCTTAGCCTATTTCTGACCACTGATCTACAAAGCCTTCTTGTGTAAAGTACCATTGTCTATGTTGGTGATTCTGGCCAGACTCATTAGTCATCTCTGGTGTTTACTATTGGTATCACAGGGATAGATGCCAGAAGGTCCTAGGTCTATCAGAGGAGAAAAGCTGTAAAATTTAAGAACCACCATCTTCAATCATTATACTTTTCTACTTAATAAATTCTATAGAACTCACGTCTGGTGTTCCAATGCTATGGGCACTGTGGTGAAACACTTCTGACCCTAGCTATATTGACAGAGGGGTGTTATTGCGGTCATGTCTTAGCTTCTCTCTGTGACACACTCAACCACACCTACACACCACAGCTCTATTCCGAGTAAGTCCCCGGCAGGTATATATACTTTATAATTTAATTTATTAACACAGACCAATGAGTTGAGCCCTGGTTATATAATTTGACAGTTGAGAAAAGGGAAACTCGTAGTAGAATCAGGATTCAAACTCTCTCCAAGTCCTTTCCTTTCCCTCTCTCCTCTATTCCTTCCTTTCTCTTCTTTTCCTTGTCACATTTTTTTTAGCATGCTGCAAAATAAGCTATGGAAAATAAAACTACGGTTCTGCAAATGTGTTTCAAGATAGTGTGGCCAAGGAGAAGAGTAGGTAAGTGTGCCATTTAAGAAACACCCTATACCAACCTACCACTAAGAACTTTATTGTGTCATTTAATCCACAGGGACTTTCTACAAAGCAGCATGTGTGACTCTATGTCGTTAGCACTCCTATTTCTGCATTTACGTCATTATTTCATAACCACTTGCTGACATGTCCAAGTTCCTTTTAAACTGAGTTTCTCAAAAGAAGGCCATTTCTTACTATGTACTCAACACCCAGCTCAGGGCCGCGCACAAAGGCATTGCTCAGTAAATGCTTGTGAATGAAATCAAATGGCACTTACACAACACAGCTGTTCTGAAGCGTCAGTGTTATGACTCCCATTTTACAGACAAGAGACTGAAGCGGAGATGGAGTCAGGAGCCTACTCTGCAACCATGGAGCCTGGATGCCCAAGGCTCTTTTCTGCTCGGCACCATCATCTATCTAATAATATCTTGCTAAATACCTTCAAGCCCAACCAGGCAAGTAGGTAATAAGTAGCAAAGCACTTTGGAAGAGATAAAGCACTACATACAAACAAGATGTAATCATTACCATCATCATCAGCATTGCAGGGCTTAACTAAAGCACTTCCTTCCATTAAAAGCACTCTGCTGAAATGCTTAGAAAGGCACTTTCCAGTGTGTGCATCTCACAATGCTATCTTAGTTAAGGCCCTAACTGCAAGAATCATTCCTACTTTGGGGGGTGCTTGCTGAATGTGTTGCTCTCAGAAGTGAGCCTGCTTGTGCCCTGGAGACCCACTGCTAAAAGGCTTTGTGGCCAAGTACTTTGGAGCCTGGTTCTTCCCATGGTTGTGCCAACAGGGGGTATTATTATAGTCTTGCCTGTGATATACCTGTGAAGTCTCCCAGGCACAGGCTATGTGAGATTATCCCCACAGCCCTCGTGCAAACCCAAGTAGTAAATGGCTAAAGAACAGATTAAGGAAGGGCTTCCTAGAGTTTACCTAATGAACAGGCAATGAAGGAATGGCCTCTATTGGTTGGTATACAAAGTGCCCACAGGCCATGAAGAAAGCACGTGCTAGGAAGAGGCGTAGAGCATGCACACACCTATTTGTCTCTAGCGGACAAAGGGATGAAAGTCCAACGCCAATGGCACAGATTCTATTCCCTGACAACCAGAATCAATGAGGGATTGATACACAAGAAGTATATTGGGGAAGCTTCAATCATAGAAGGAAAGACAAAGAGAGGGAGGGAGGGAGGGAGGGAGGGAGGGAGGGAGGGAGAGAGAGAGAGAGAGAGAGAGAAGGAAAAGAAGGAGCACAAAGAAAATTCAAGCAATGGTCGATTAAGTGACCCCATGGGAAGTTTTGAAGTGGGGGAGTGGATTTTGAAGTTATGCTGACCAGCTATTGGCTGGACTTGGATGAAGCAACTCCAAAGAGCAAATCATGCACAGAAGGGAGAAGTGTCCTCCAGCCATGCTTCTGGGATTGATCATTCTAGAAGATGGCTCTAGAAGCCAGTGTCCCCCACAGGATGCTCTCTCTAACCACAGTTCAGTTACTTCCTCCTCTCCTCAGCAGAGACTCCTTCATGGTCTCCTTTAGCTTTCTTGTAAAAACTCAAATTTGATGCTGGGGAGATGGTTCAGCAGTTATGGTGCTTGCCTGTAAAGCCTAATGAGCCAGACCCATGTTCAATTCCCCAGTAACCATGTAAAGCCAGATCCACAAAGAAGTGGTGTAAGAATCTGGAGTTCATCTGCAGCAGCTGGAAGCCCTGATGCACTTGTTCTCTCTCTCTCTCTCTCTCTCTCTCTCTCTCTCTCTCTCTCTCTTCTCTACCTCTCTCTGCTTGTAAATAAATGTTTAAACAATAAAAAAAACTCAGAGGTATTTTCAGAGTTGAAACATTTAGAATCCTAGACAGACATTTCTAAGCTTCAAGGCATCATGAATACCTCACTGATATTAATGCTTAAACTTCAGTGTAAACTTAAAAGTGAGGTATAAACATTTCTTTCAACCTTTGGAGGAAAAAAAAACCAGTCATTTGTACTTTTCCTGATTAAGGTGACAGAGCTCTGATTTACAGCTTTGTTTGGTATTCATGGCCAATGTATTTAAACTCTAATCCAATAGATAAATAAGAAGACATCTTTCAGTCACAACCTCTACCCAAATCTTTCTGCACACACCATCTAGCCTAGTGGCATTTATATATATCTCATTGCGACAGCGTTCATTAATTTTATGCATTTATAATCATGATATGCAAGTACAAATACAAGGTTTCTAAACTGGAAACCAATATACAGCTACAAAATCGGTGATCTGAAGGTCTACCATAACCATATGCCAAAAAATGAAGATGGATATTAACTAACTTACAGAACATGGAATAATAGAGCTCACTAGAGATGACATACAATTGGAGGGATCTCAACTATAGATACCATGCATGTACATTCGATCATTAAGATGACTGGTTTGGGGCTGGAGAGATAGCTCATTGGTTAAAAGCACTTGCTTACAAAGACTGACTGCCCAGGTTTGATTCCCCAGTACCTATGTGAAGCCAAATACACAGAATAGTGCATGCATCTGGAGTTCAATTGCAGTGGTGGAGGCCCTGGCTTGTCCATACTCTTTCTCTTAACGCCAATTCACCTGAGCTCTGTTCCCCACAAGGTATCAATATGTCCAATGGGACAGTTCAGAATTGTGTGTGAGCCATGCATTTCTTGTGTGTATGTGTGTGAATGTATATGTGATGTGTGTAAATGTGTGTGACACAGTGTGCATGTGGAGGTCTCATTCTCGTCTTTCACCTTGTTTTGTTTCACTTGCCTGGCTTTATGTGTGGACTCGTTTGCTGGCAAGCTCCTTAACCACTGAGCAATTCTCCAGCCTCCAAGTCATTTAAAAAGCATTTTTAATGTGTGCATACGTGTGTAGTAAGTGGTGTGTGTGTATGATATGTGTGATATATGCCTTGTGTATGCAGATGCACACACACTCAAAGGCCAGGGAAGAATGTTGGATGTCTTCCTCTATTGCTCTTCCACAGCATTTCGTTGAGACAGAATCTCTCCCTGAACCTGGAGGTACTATGTTTTATCAGGCAGACTAGTTTACCTGCCAGCCTCAGTGATTTTCCCATTTCTACTTCCCACAGGACTGGGATTACTGATATATGATTGGCCACACTCAGCTTTCTACCTGGATGCTGGGGATTGAAGTCGGTCTGTCTCAGGTCCTCTCAGGCCTTCATGCTTGCACCATAAGTGCTCTTACCAGCTGAGCCACTTCTCTGGCTCTAAGACTTTGTTTTAAGACAAAATGTAGTAAAAAGAGGGCTTGGGATGTGGTAGAGTACTTGCTGAGCATGTGTGATGATGCCCTAGGCTTGATTTCCAATTCAAAGACAATTAAAAAGTCCAGACTCCAAGCCGTACTTTGAGAGAGACTCAGGGAGAATGAGGCAAGGGGAGGGCTGAGGAACCAGTTATGGTAAAGTCGCCTTTGGCTTTGTTCTATCTGCATGATGCACCACGGATGTTCACTTGTCAGCACGGTTGATGTCAACTGCTGGTAACTAATATTTATCATCTTGAAATGACTTTCTGCTGTTACTATTTTTTTTCTTCAAAGTGGCTGATGAATTACAGAAAATGATTTTGGAGTATCACTTGATATAATCATTTTTAAATGCCTCTTTAAATGTAGTGAGCCAACAATACCTGATTTGCACCAGCTGGTAATATGAATATGTGTAGGTGATTTTTTTGGGGGGGAGGATGCAGGCTCTTATAATGGTTAAGGTCCTATCATGTGCTAGATATTTTATAAATAATTTATCTGTGGGCTGTTAGTAAGACTTCTATGAATCATGGGGTTTAAAGCCCCGTTTTACATATCAGGAAATTGAGGCTGGGTCACAAATAATGGTACCAACTTTAGTTGTTATGCCTTATAATTTCCCCTTGTTTCTTCATTCATTCCACGTATATTTATTGGGGGTTCACCATGTATGCTGGGGGTACTACAGAGAGACAGACCAGCAGCAACCGTAAGATACATCTACTCCTCTCCTTTAGATAGAGTAGAGTCAGAATTCAAAGAAAGGGGTTCCTGAAGGTGCAGAGAACCAGGAAAAAGTTCTTTCAGGAGGCAGCATTTGATCTGGAGCATGAAGAAAGATTCAGGATCTGAATGTACTGAAATGAGGGATACATGAAATGTAGGAGAAAGGTTCCAGAGTTCCACAGAATCTCTGAGACAAAGACACTTGCACAATGCTTGCCTGCAAGGCTCAGTGAAGCATGTACATTCTTTCTCTCTCAGCTAGAATGGCAGTTAAATTCTTTGTGCTTTTTGAAGAATTATCACACTGAAATATCTCTATTCAAAACAAGTACTGTAGTCACCATAGACTTCAAGGTAAATGAATCCATGGACACATGGCACCTGCTAATCTATTCTCTAAAGACACACTGAAGAAGTGAAGCTCCTGTATTGTGGCAAGGCAAACAGGAACCCCAGAAGCACTCATGTCTTCTCAGAATCTAAGGAATAACAGCTTATAAACTCCCTACTGTGCACGGATCACCATAGCTATGCACTCTTTCACGACCCCTCACCAAAATGCCAGAAAGTCGGTGGTCACCCATAAGCAGATGAAGAAATTCAGGGTGGTTTTGTGACTGTTTAAGGTGAAAAGTGACAGGAGAGGCAGAGCTAGAATTGTGAACTGGGTCAGATATCCAGACTCACATGGACCATGTGCGTGTGTGTGTGTGTGTGTGTGTGTGTGTGTGTGTGTGTGTGTGTGTTCATGCATTATCTGAAACTCTCCTGTGTCCCTGGTCTGAAGAGTCTTGCATCCAGGGCCCTGCTTGTTCTGGGATCATACTTGCCCTGGTCTCTAGCTCTCTTGTTCAGTTCTCACACTAACCAACGCCTGGGTAGCCTCTGACTCTCTTCACATGTTCCTTGGGCACAGTAACATGTGGATGCCAGGTCAGTCCCTAGGAAAGCACAGGCACGATGGTCCTCAGATGCTCCTTTTCAGCCCCGTGTAGGTACCATCAAGGTTGGGTGAGGTCTGTGCAGACAGACTTGCCTTTGGATCCTGGCCCTCCCACAGCCTGGTGGAGAGCTCTTTGAGCACATGTTCTAGTTATACCTAAAGAACAGAGCATGGTGAGAGGAATGCGGAGGGCTTGGGGGTTAAGTGGTCCCATCAAACTCTGTCCCTGCTGCCTCACAGTGGATGGGGTACAGACATGTCTTCACACCTAAGTCCTAAAATCTAAATAAAACCAGTGTGACCATTTCAATCTTGCTGGACTTTTTTTAAGCATTAGATGAATCTAACACATAGTAGGGCTGACTGGAAATGCCTTTCAACTTCTACCCTGTGTAAGCTGGTAGAGAGAGTGCCTTCTTCACTTTTGCATGGCCAATACCAAATACAAGAGGCATAAGGAGTCTTATTCTCTCCCTCCTCTCAAGGCAAGGACAGACATAGGCAAACTATGTCCTCTCAAAGGCAAGGACAGAGATAGGCAAACTATGGCTGGCTGCCTGTATTAGGTTGTTTTAAATCAGTTTCACTGGAACACCGCCACACTTATCCATATTGTCTATGATTGCGCTCATGCTATAAAATCAGAATTGAGCAGATTCAAAGTCAAAAATATTAGCTGCCTGGCCTCTTCTAGAACATGCTTGAAATTAGACTTGGTGGTTTATGCCTTTAATCCCAGCACTTGTGAAGCTGATGTAGGAAGATTGTCATGAGTTCCAGGTCAGCAGGGGTTACAGAGTGAGTTCTAGGTCATCCTGGGCTAGAGTGAGACCCTGCCTCAAAACACAAGAAAGAAAAGAGAATGCTTATGAGCCCTTTGTCTTATATATGGAGCCTTCAATGATGGAGAGCACTTGAAGGTCTCATTGCTTTGAAAATATAAAAATTCCTTTACATCTCTTTAATTTGTGACATTCTTTTTCTGTTTTGTTTATATTTTTCTCATCGTTCTTCCATTACCTAACATACTATTTTTATTATATATTCTATTTATTTTCTACCATTTTTACAAAAAGGTTCCCATGTAGGTAGAGGTATTTTATTTGTACTTTACTCTTAAATCCTCATGTGCTTGGTGCATAGTAGGTACTTCACACATTTTTGTCAAATGAATGAACACTGATTTCATTGTAGAGACTGGTTAGTCATAATATATTGGAGGCTTTGTGTATTCATGAAAGGTTTGGGGGATTTTTACAAATCCCATGTGCCTCCTTCATCTTTCTGAGGAGGGTATTGTCTTTCTGATTTTACAGAGGGACAACTAACCTCAGGTTAACTCAGAGCTTCTCAAAACGTAATAGGAATATGTACCAACAGGGGGTCTTGTTATGGTTCAGGTTCTAACTCAGGGTGTCTGGGCTGGGGCCCTACATGCTTGATTCATCACAAGCTCTCACTCGTTCTGATCTTGTTGGTCTGTGACCCATGCCCTGAGAAACAAGGGCTTACGACTCCCACACAGGATCCACACCAGCATGTGGAGTAGGGTTTCACATCTGGAGACCATGGATCATCGTTTTCTTGAAGTCCTTTTCCTGCACCTCCATGACTCTGTTTTATGGTTTTGCCAGACCTGTCCACCTCCCATCCCATACTATCCTTGTCTCTAAACACCTTGTCCCCTGGCTTCCCTTATATCATTATTTACTTTCAGCATCGCTAATCTCGTTCTTCCTCACCCTTACCCAATAACCTGCAGAAGTGATTTATGATGTCTGTCCCCATACCTTACCCCTCCCCTCCACCCTCTGCAGCATCTGTTAAGGACAAGCAACACCTTCTGACATGACCTTCTCTTCTTGGCTGTCATAGCTTTCCTCCTGCCAGTTCATCACCCATGAATTGTTATTCGTGGTCAGTTTGGGACCCTCCACCATGTGTTCTTTGTTTTGCCCTGGTCTTTCTCTGTCCTCAATTCCACTGCCCTCTGCTCTCTCCTTCCATCATCAGAGAAAGATTCCAAATATCCACCTCCTCCTACACTCTACTTCCATATCCCTGAGGTCCTATGAGACAGTTTCACTTGGAAATTCCACCAGCCTCCTAAGCCTAGCATATCTACAGCCAATTTATCCCCTTTTGCTCCAAGCCACCCCCTTGGAGATGTCTGTTTCTGAGACAATCCATTCTACCTCCCATGCACTGCTTAGTGATTTAGGAGAGTAACTTCCCTATCAGACTGGGCTATGGTGAAGACTTGGAGACTTGATGCATACACAAAGAACCTAGCCTTAGCTGGTACTTTTCCCTAGTCTCCTTCTGCCCAAATAATTAAATGTGTCTGATTTCTTCAGTCTCTTTAATGCTCAAGTGGTTCATCTTGTTGAGCAAGAGTTTGCTAGAGACTGGGTGTGGGGAGACGATGCTTAAGAGAAAACCTAACCACCGACGGCCTCTCTATAGAAGACAAAACATTGCAGGAAATTGCTCTATGCTGACGTACTATTTATGGCACTCAAGGTGCTTTGGGATTGATGAATGTAAAATTATGACTATTATTATGAAAAACCCATGTTCCGTCCACATGCTTCTGCTTCCCAAAATTGTCATGAGCTTTTGTGTTCTAGAAACTGCGACATCAAAATCTATATTGGTATCAATTAAAAGGCCTTTTGTTTATCACTATAATTGAACTATAAATATTTGCATAACTATGTCCTATACTTTTGCTCCCTCATCTTTGATTCTGGGGATCGCAATGGCTGCCACATAGCGTCAACCTCTGAAGAGAGTGTTAACCAACAGAGGGAGTGAGGTGCACCGGGCTTGTGATAGGTTGCTGTGTGTTATTAGTGGCAGGTTCCATAAGAACCCCTGGAGGGGGCTGGAGAGATGGCTCAGTGGTTAAGGCACTTGGCTCCAGTGCCTGAGGTCCCCGGTTCAATTCCCCAGTACCCACATAAGCCAGACCCACAAAATGGTGGCCCTGGTGCGCTCTCTCTCTCTCTCTCTCTCTCTCTCTCTCTCTCTCTCTCTCTCTCTCTCTCTGTATCTCTCTGCTTGAAAATGAATAAAATAGAGCCGGGCGTGGTGGTACATGCCTTAAAAAAAAGAACCCCTGGAAAGGGCTCTCAGGGGCCATCATTATTGTAATGAGCCCTTATACTTGCTGAAAGGGGAAAGGAAAAAAAAAACTAGCATTTCATGAGTAGCAACTTTGTGACATGTTCATTAAAAAATTTATCTCATTCCCTCTTCAAGGTAACTTTATGAGTTAGGCACTGTGATTCATTAGTGTTCACAGGTATGATACTCCACAAGTTTAGAAACTTTCTCCAAGTGATCCATCAGAGATGGAGATGGGATTTGGACCTGGAACAGCAAGGATGCATTTTACTGGCATTTCACTTATTTGTTTAGGCTGGTCTTTCAGATAAGTTTGAGTAACATGAGGGTGAGGTTCGAGGTCCTAGTCAGTACCTGGAACATAATGTACGTGTTCAATGCATGTTGATTGAGTGACTGATGAAGCAAATTCTCTAGAATTTTCAGGACGTCTGATGGTTTTCATTTGGGTCCTCTATGAATGTTGTGTGCTCGTAGTTTGGCACCAGCTGAGCAGAAGGATGGAGCAGACACTCTGTAGGGTCCATCTCTACCTTTCAAGGTTTCAGCAGTTGATCACTTACAGGCAAGGCTCTCTCATAAGACTGGGCTTGCCAAGAGGAAGTGAAGACAGAATAGAGGGCAGTACCTGGCATTCTGTGTTTCTTTTTTTAAAAAATATGGAAATTCTTTATGAATTTGCATGCCGTCCTTGTGCAGGGGCCATGTGCCAATTTTAGTACATGTGCTGCCAAAGTGAGCACCATTCTCAATTTTAATCCTATTTTGTTGAGATCTGAGTGTCTGCTGAGTTCATAGACGTCTCTCTGAACTTCAAGTTACAAAACCAGAAAATGTTTCCTGGGAATTTCAGTGTTTTCTAACTTTTCATCACCAAGGACCTATTGCATAGAGTTTTCCTTCCTTACCCTCATTTTTTTGAAGATCTCTATATCAAAAAGCACCTTCATTTAGCACATGTAATAAAAATGATAAGCCATCAGCCATGTTTAGCTGCAAACAAAAATGCACTGATAATTTAAGATAACTAATGCTAAACGCCAAATGGATTAATTCCAGCAGAGACCATGAATGTTTCTATCACCTGTGTGGCTGGGTCTAGATAAAGTCAAAATTCCCTGTGGTCTTCCAGATTTAGTGGAAACAGACAAGAGCTCCTTTCTGAGTCCTGAGTCCCCAGGACTATTCATTCCCTGAGGAATTATAAATGAAATCAGAAGTTCCTGAAATTTGTGATTTTGTTTTATATGCGTAAGCAAATCCCCTAGAAGAATTGGGCTCCTCTTTTGGTGGAAGTTTGGGACTCAGCTAGAAAATTACACTCACCAAGGGGAAACAGACTCTCCCATCTTTAAAAATAGGAGGAAAACAGACTGAACGATGACAGCGCACTTGCAAATGGAAAAGCATCTACACAAAATAAAAACTTTGGAACTACAGATGATCAGACAGAAGTGGAGATGAGAAGCCAACAGACGATTGGTTGGTGCAGGAAATGCATGCTACAGGTTCCTTTACAGGGCACAAAGCAGTTAACACCGGCTAGATACTTACAAGTAATAGGAGTAGGAATAAGCATTTCTTCTATTTATTGATGGGCAGTCAGATGAAGGAAATGTCCAAAAAGGGGGGAAAAAGAAAAGACAAACAAGAATTAGATTTATTTGAAATCTTGTTTCTTAGAAATGTACACATTATTTCAGCATCCCTAGGCTCAAAGAGGTGCAGTCTCTCTACTCATCAACTACTTCCAATGTCAGAAGAAGTGACCTCTCCTGTGACAGGTAGACCTCATGCAAAGGAAGACAGGTTTATGGTGACTGTTGTCATTGTTTGAAAGTTCACCCTTATGCCCAACTGAAGCAAACAATCTTTCTTATATTTCTGGATATTTTTGGTCTTGCATCAGCTTTCGGTGGCATCTTAGAACTAGTCTACCATTTCCCCACATGCCAGTGATCCAAGCAACAGCAGAATAACTCTTTTGACCATCTCTACTTCTGGCCAAATCTCTTGATTTAGGTAGGACATTCCAAAAGCAAGTTAACACACAGCCAGTATGCTGGCTCTACAACGTGTGCAGGGTCCCTCTCCCCATTCTGCATCATGGACAGCCCTGTGTGACCAATAGAATGTGGTAAGAATTGTCTTCTGGGATTCGAAACTATGTTTACAAAAGAAGCCTTGTAGCTTTTCCCGGGACTGCCTTCTGGAAGTCCAGGTCATATAAGAAATCCAACTTCCCTGAGGCCACCAGATGGGGAGATCACATGGAGATGTCCTAAAACCACTTAAAGAGAGAAATGTCTAGATAGTGCTCAATGGTTCCAGTACAATCCATCCAAGTCATCTCAGCTGAGCTTGGCATCATGGGCCAGAAACAGGTCATTCCTTTATAGTAAAGCCCAAAGTGAAGACCCATGAAAAAATAAAGACTTATAATTCTTTTAAAAGAACTATTTTATTTATTTATTTGTAAGGAGAGAGAGAGAGAGAGAGAGAGAGAGAGAGAGAGAGAGAGAGAGTACACCAGGGCCTCTGACCACTGCAAACAAACTCCAGATGTTTACACCACTTTGTGCATGCATCTGGATTTATGTGGGTACCAGGGAATTGAATCTGGGTTGCTTAGGCATTGCAAGCAAGTGCCTTAACCACTGAGCAACCTCTCCAGCCCAAGAATTGAAATTCTTGATATATTTTAGAGATCACTTGTTATACAGCAGAACCAGGGCAAAGTTTAACCTCATGAAAGGACATTGTCCTGAGGAGGAAGAGTTCTTGGTGTCCATAGATCCTACGTTTTGCTCTCTCCTATGCTTACAGGTGTTGAACTGGATTAGTAGTGTTTCCAGTAGTATTCCCAAGAGTCTACTTCTACAGAGCAGCCTCATTGCAATGGGGAAGTTCCATTGTGAGAAGATGCTGCTCATGCCCCACAACACAACCAGAGCATCTCCGTTTTCATCCAGTTTATAAATTGGAGTTTCACCGAAGAGTTCACATGGCTAAGAGTTCCTCTCTCTAAAAGAAAGCTTGAACAATCACGGCCTTGCTCTTGGCTTCTAAGCAATCGTGAACCTCACAGAAGCCCATGATATTCCCTTTGTTGCAATATTCCTTGGGCTGTAGGAAAATAGGGATTTTTTTTAAATTTCACTACGCTGACAATAAGTGATATATTTGAGGACTGAGAAAAATGACTAGAAAATACAAGTTCCCAAATAGTCCATTTAAGGAGGTAAGAATAGTTGCTTTCCCTCTTGAATTACTTGATCAATTGCAATAATTATCCCATTTGCTAGCCATGGGAAGATACAGTATTTATAATCATAGGGGTGTGAACACATTCAGGGTGCCAAATTTCCACCTTTCAGGTAAGAAGTGGTTAAAGCACTCAAGCAAGGCTGTCTCTAGGTTTCCTCTTGGCTACTGGCAAAGTCTGAACTAGTAACTGTAAAGTCTGACAAAAAAAAAAAAAACAAACCCAACTCAGTGACTCAGAGAGTAAGAAGCCATGGAGACTCCTGCTTCCTTAGGAGGCTGAGCTAGGGGAAATGGGCCACAGCTCAGCAAGATCTAATGACCCAGAAAACTGTTCAATTATCCTCAACCAAATAAATAGTGGCCCTGGATGCGGAAAGAGTAGAGAAACTCAGATCTGTGATGGATGGAAATTGGATAATCCCAGGGCAATGCATCACATCCAAGTCTACTTGCTATACAGGTTGGTACTCTAAGAAGATGGCTCCCCTGCAGTTTCTGGCTCATCCCAGGCCAGAAAATGTTCTTCATTGGAAACAAACAAACAAACAAACAAACAAACACCGCAGACTCCAAATATCTCTTGTCATGGTTTGAATGATGCTTTTGAAATTCATGTTGAAACTTGATCTCCAAATTCCTATGTTGATATAGTTAGAAATGGAGTCTTCTTCAGTAGATAGATCAGATAGAGACATGAGGGTGGGATCCCCACAATGGAATTGGGGACTTTTATAAGAAAAGGAAAAAAGACCTGAGCAGACACTCCTGCCCTGTCTCCCCAAGGAGACCCTCCCTTGAACAGGGGCTGGTGTCATGCTCTTGCATTTCCTGCACTCCAAACCTGTGACAGATAAGTTTCATTTCTTTATAAGTGACGGAGTCTCAGACATGTTGTTATAGTTACAAAAATGAGCTCATCATTCTGCATATTTTTTTCAAGAACACACGGCTGAAACCCCAGAGCTAAGTGCTCTACACTCATCCCTTTGGTGTGCTTACTATGATATCTTGAGCAAGTAGTTATTACCTTAGACCCCATGCAGCAAGCGGCTCCTATGGATGATGGAGACCTCCAGAAGCTTTGTAGAGTAGTTGACCATCCTATCACCATCAGGCACTGTTGGGAAGAGTCTAAACTAATAGGTTGTGGGACTAAACTGAGTCCCACTTTCTTCATCTTTCCAAGCATCATGGAAATAATTACCTATCCCTAAGAGTTATTATCACCATTAACATTAGATTTTACATTTATCTAGGTTATGTTCAAAGTAGCTATGATATAATATATAGAATTTTATGGATATTACATTACTACAAATTAATATTAGATGACATTAATCTACACTTTGAATATACTAAGGATAGATAACAGGTGGTTTATAGCCCCACATTGTTCACAGATAGAAGGCTTGCTGCTTTTTACTTTGGACACCAGGAAAAGGGATATACTTTATTGAGGATAATGAAAACAGTAGAAACAAAAATCAAACATTTAGGCAGCAGTTACAACATGCCAGACATTATTCTAAAAACATTATCACATTTCATTTGTATATTCCTCAATCTGTCCAAGCAGATAGGTGTATAATCTTTACACATGAGGAAACCGAAGCAGATAAGATGAAGATCACACAGATTGTAACTGGATTTGATGATATCATGGCTCTAAAACTTATACTTTTGACTTCCATGCTGTTTTTAGGGAAGTAGGAAAACAAGTCATTAATAACTGTCCAGGTCTGGCTATGCTATGGGCCTTCACTCTTCATCGTCCTCAGAACCCTGGAGAATATATACTGCTAGTCTCACTCTTGGTAGAACCTGAGGCTTCAACGGGTCGCTCCTCACTAGATTAAAGTTTTTTTGGTCCTTTTGGAGTTATCAGCTCTAGTGCTGTCTCTGACCTGGTGTCATAGAAACTTCTAGAAGGATATGACTGACAATCTTCTATTAGTAGAGACCTTTTCTCAACAACACTGCAAAGTCTTCCAGGGCAAGTATCTTGCCTCTTTACTCTGTGACCAAAACATACAGTTTACATGTGTTTTTTTTCCTAAGCCTTAAAGAAGGTTTACTGAAGGTCTAAATTTATAATTTCTAAGGAGACTATAATACTGCAGGTAACACCGCATGAAACTCCACATCCTAAATTCAAAGACAGCTATGTTTGAGGGGGAGGGGGGAAATGATCACAAACTTGATAATCATATATTGGACAGTTTTCTGTTCAGTTGGTTCATAAGATTGACATCAGGGAGAAGTACTTTGCTCCATACCATACCAAGGCTAACTTGTCTATCCAATTATCCGGTTGCCCATATACCTATCTATCTAGCTTCTAAACCATCCACTTAACAATCCATCGAATTCACATACCTAGCCACTCATTTATTCATCTACTCATTATCCACTTATCCATCCAACAATACCTTTTTATTTCATTTTTTCAGCCATCTTTCCATTTTTAATTCAGCAAAAAACTTCTGTAAGGTCAACTGTTTACCCAAGAGTCTAGGCCAGCTTGCCAGTTTGATACAAGAGCCAGATTAGAAAATTATAAACAAAGATAATAATTATACCACTTAAATAGTAGGCCAGCACTTATGCACCAGATACTATTCTAAGTAAATTCTGTGGATTGTTTCATTTAATCCTTATAATAACCCTATGAGGCATTATTATCCTATTTTACAGACAAGGAAAGAGAAGTAAGTTTTCCAGATTTCCATAGTTGGTAAGTGGAATTGCACATAGTAGAAATCAGGCAGTCTTACATCAGGAATTGTCTTCTGGAATGATAAGTGGTCTGATATGAACCCATAGGGAGATGTGGGGTCACACAGCTGGGGGGTAAGAAGGGTGGGGGTGGGGAGTGAAGGCAAGATGAACTAGAATCTATGATGCTTGAATTAGAAAGTCACACAGAAGCCAGACATGTTTAATATTCAATCCAGTTTCCACGGTATTGAAGACTGTGGGCTCTGTCATTACACTGTCCTGGTTTAAGACCCAAGTTTAGGTGCTATGGAAGAACAGACTCAAATACAGAGAATTAATGTACCTTACAAGATGCATATATTCTTCAAAATAGATTTGAATATTTCAAACCCCAAACTTTCCAAATAAACTGGAAAGTTACTGTTTGGATAGAAAAGTCTTGGATGGCATTAAGTTTAGGTGGGGCCATAAATAGGAGGGAAAAAGAATAGGAAGGAAATAAATAGGAAGTAGCTAGCACAATACCAAGGTCTGACCTTAACCTTCTCTCTGTAAGTTACTTAGTTCTCAGCTTGAAAAACACAAAGGGATGGAGAAGCTAATGTAGGATGCAGGCAAGTCCAGGTGCAGATTGTTCAAAAGCTCCTATTGAACTTGGCTCTGGGGTTTCACTATGCAAAATTGCATGGCTACGCCTGAAGTTCTGGGGACCCACAGTGACACTCCAGGAAATATGTCTGAAGGCAGCATGGCTTTGAACTATATTAAATGTTCAAGTATTACATATAATTTCATACCCTACATCATAGAGCTTTTCACCTGCAAGTGGCAAACACCTTTCACCACCAAGATAAGGCACGAAGACTTATGTTTGCTATCTTTTTTATTCATTTTAAGCAGAGAAATACAGAGAGAGAGAGAGAGAGAGAGAGAGAGAGAGAGAGAGCAAGCACCAGGGCCACCACCTTGTGGGTCTGGCATATGTGGGTACTGGGGAATTGAACCTGGGGCCTTAGGCACTGGAGGCAAGTGCCTTAACCGCTGAGCCTTCTCTCCAGCCCTATGTTTGCTATCTTAATTTGGAATAAAAGTAGCCAGTGTCCTATACTATTAAACTAAGGAACCATAAAGGTGGACTGAATCCCTTGCTTGTCCATTTCTTTGGAGGAGGCTTTCTAATGATTCTAAGTGGAGCAAGAAAGGGATGAATTAAACTCAGAGCTACAGAGAGGAGTTATTGATGCTGGCCTGTCCATGTCAGGACTCTGTATATGGCTCAGTAAAAAAAAATATGTGTCACTGGGCAAAATTGCATGTGACAACGATTCTAGAATATTCTGAGGTTTAGCTGTGATTGGTAGATCCAGGGGCAAAAGATGGAGACATTAACTAGTGACAGCATTAAGATGGGCATTTTTCAGTAAATCTGGCTCAAACCATACTGGAAATTAAGTGTGTGTGTATGTGTTTGTGTGTGTGTTGACACAAGGGGGAGGCTCCTAGTTCCCTTCTTATATTGTTTATACATTCTTTATATTTTCATATTGTGAAGATTGGTACAATCCCACATTCAACAACCAGTCCATACCCAATGTATTTAATAATTTAATAATTCTAAACTTTAATTTGATTTTTTGGGGGGTAGACTACTAAGGGAGTCTTATTTAAATGGTCCACCAACATCGTTATTTGCTTTTTAACTGTCAAGACCCTCTCCCCTATGAAACAAATCCAAAACAAAACAAAACAAAAAAAACAGCCCTCGGGTTTTATTGATCTTTCCCCTCCTTCTTCTCCTTCCCTCTCTTTTCTTAGGTTAGTTGCATGTAAATTAATTGACCTTCTTTCCCTTCATCCTCTGCACCTCAAGCACATTTTCTGCCTGCTTTTTTTGCTCTGTGTCATAAAAGGAAACCTGTAGCAGGAAGACAGATTCTTTGGAGAGTGGTAAGAGAGCCCTAAGGCCACTGATGGCAAACTCTTGAGAGAGAGAAACTGGGGACACGTATGTTTATGGAAACATCTGTGGCTGTAGCTTTAGGGAGACTCTGGGATCGACTCCAAACTCCTTAAAGACACAGGCAGCAGAAAAAGAAAAAGAAACCCAGTCACTGTGCTGGTGACTATGCAGGGCAGGGAGGAGACCCTAGCCGGCTCAGGCCAGTGATGGGAGGACAGCTGGTGTTTGGTATCTGAGAACTCCTGTAATGTTGTGGCTACACTGAAGGGTTGCTGACTCAGGATCCGAGCTGGGGTGATCTGTTTCTCATTCTGGGGGTTCTTCTCCTTAAATATATTTTCCTTTTAGGTTACTATGAGCTGCATTCTGGCTACAGGTTAGTAGCAAACTCAATTGACTAATGTTTCAATATGTGTGTGTGTGTGTGTGTGTGTGTGTGTGTGTGTGTGTGTGTAGAGGCTGACAGAAGTGAAGGACTTCACCATTCCCTTCACTGTCCTTGAGGTATCTCTAGACACAGGAACACACTGTAGATAAGTAGAAAGACTACTGGGCTATGATTAACCTCCTCTTCTTTCCTCTTTTCCCTGATCCTCGACTCTCCTCTTCCCTCTTTTTTAAGTTTTCCTCTCCACTCCTACGACACACCTGCAAATTATTCCCATCAACTAGCAGACAAATGCCTGCAGAGTGGATATGTAAACACAGAGACCAACATCTCTCACCTATACACCATCACAATATCTGAAATTTGCCTTTTAGAATAAAGTGGTGATCACGTGACACCTGTTAATCAGGTCTGACAAGCAGCTTGATAGAAGAGTTGATAAAGATACTCAGAAGAGGCTAAAAGTACAGGCAAGACTTAGTTTATACTAGATCCCACCCTGGAAACAGAAAGCCCTCCCCTCCCTCCCAGAGAGTCACACATTTCAGAAATAGATGTCGAGAAGGAAGTGATTTTTTTTTTCACAAGTTCACAGACAACAGTGACGTGGGTTAAGCCAGGCTTCAGAAAGAGCAGAAATGGAAGGGCATATCTGACTTACAAATCAGTGGCAAAGAATGAGAAAAAAAATTAGGTCTATCAAAGAGATGTTCAATTCCATTAAATTGGCCCCTTTTTCCAGGTAGACAATCCAACTTACCTCTGCCTGGAATACATCTGCGATGCAAAGAAGCTTCTCAGTGCTGTATCTTATATGGGAGGTGTGCTTACTGCCTTCAGAGACATTGCAGCCCATGCTGCTCCTCATACAGTAGCAGCTTACTAGTCACTGAACCACGGTTGTTTTTGTTTATGTGTTTGTTTTTAATGATGAATCTGCTGATGGTGAGACAATACAGTGCTGCTTTGGCCTCCTGAGGACTCCTCGTTCCCCATGGTACCTTCTCTTCATCCTAGTTCTCCAGAAGGAACTCAATAGCTGGATGAGAAGAACCTTATCGCTTGAGATCTTCACTCTGGTAGTGAAGACCCACAAAGACTGATCCAGATGGCCCATGGAGGAGGATATCCAGCTGACTGGGGATGGGGAAGGGGGGCAATGGGGAATTGGGGATAACAGCTCATTGTTGGCCCACTAAACCATGTAACTCATTATGGACAATAAAAAAAGAAAAGAAAGAGGAATGATAGTATTAGAGAAAAGAAAAGGCCAAGTCTTAGCAGGAAGAGATCTTGGTCAGAAGGAGGGCTGGCTGACTCAAAGAAGGGCCACGAGAGAGATGCACACAAGGACATTCTGGTGCCTACGTGGCCGAGAGAGGACTGGCCACACGTGCTGAGGAGGCCAGAATTCATGATCATTGATGGAGGGAAATGGGGACACTGATTTTTTTTTAAATTAATAGCTTCAAAGCATTAAGTTTCATTATGGTGTTTCATGTAATTTTTGTTTTCCTTCCCCCATTTTAAAATGCTTTTCTTTATTCATATTCATGTGGTTCCTTTAGGAAAAGCTGAAATTAGCCTTTGGGGGCATTTGGTTTCTTTGTTCTGGTGGGAAACAAGTTTCACAAGCGGCTTTCATCCTGCAGACAGAAGCAATTCACTGGCTCTCGTTCTTGGGGTTGGCCTGAACTATGCGGATAACCAAACCCCAAGCTTCAGGGTGAGGTGGACCTTTGGTTAACAATGTCAAGGCTGTTTTCACTGTGGATGGAGCATGTGGCAGCATAGATGACTGTGGTGTGCATAATTGCTTTGTTGGCTCTGACAGACTGAGGCAGTAACCAACACTGGAGCCTTGTAATAAAGATGAGAAGATGAGAGATGGGGAGAAGGTGTGGAAATGACAGCGCCAGGTAGGGGTTAAGAAGAGGTGGTAAGGAGGACCTCCTCCTTAGAAGGATACACAGACAGCCCTGAGGACAATAGCTCACTCGCACGCTTTGGATTTCCTTTCTTTTTTAAACAGCTTTTCAAGCCTGTGGACATGTCTTAAACAGATGCCCAGGTAGGAAACCTTGGGACTAAGGAAGGGATCTGTAATTTGCTTTAAGAAGCCATGTATTTTGTAGAAACTTCCCACAATCTAAAGTGTATTAGTTGGCCACAGGCGCCAGGGAGACATCCCAATGAGAGACAATAGCAGCAAGAGCTGTGTGAAGGTTCAGGAAGACTTGGAAAGATCTTGGTGTAGGAGGGTCCCTGGGACTCTTACCCCTTTAGGAGGCTTTGACAGCAGCATGGGAGCCTGCTTCTTAACCAGTGGATATCAGGGAAAATACAAATGAGAAAGGTGAAGTACAACTCTCCTGAAACTATAGTTCCTCTCTATGTTCTTGGGGGTCCCCCACTTTCCTTGAAGACATGACCAATCACATGGAGTAATTAACTCTGAGAAGACTTGTTTCATGCTACCCCAATCTCATGGCACATCGGTGTGGCCATAGGAATCACTGTCCACCTAAGACACTGGCCAGGCAGGCAGGACACACACACACACACACACGGCAAAAGGAGCCACAACTGGTCCATACTTTTTTCAGGAACTTAATAGTCATATCAGAAGATTCCTGCGGGACGATGACTGACAGAACAGTATTGCCAGGTCACCTGAGGTCAGCAGAGTCTGCAGGGGAGTGAGAGCCACTCACCTTCTTTTGATGGTGAGCATCACCCCCAGGAGAATGATGATGAACATGAGGAGACCAGCGATCACACCTGCCATCTTCACCGTGTTGTCCACCTGCTTCTCGGGCTCCACTGTGTTGGAATTCTGGGTGGAGGCACCTTAGGGGGGGAAGCAAGGAGGGAAGATGATGAGAAGGTTCACGCATGTGACTACATGCTGATGCTAATCACAACAGTCTCCATTTGTTAAGAGCAACACTATGTGCCAGGCACTGTGCTAAGAGCTTCAGGCGTCTTGTTCCATTTAATCCCTGATGAGAGTGGATCCCTTGTGAGGTTGGGATTGGTATCCTGTCCTTTTGAAGATGAAGAAACTCATGTGCGGAGCAACTGAGTTGCCCGAGGTTCCATGACTACTGTGTCCAGGTCCTTTTCCTCTAGTGGGATCAAGTGGAAGACGTTACTCATGTTATTGCTCAATCGCTAGGCCCGAGCCTTGGAACACCATTTAGCTGTTCCATTCATAGAATTATTTTTTAGACTCAATCATGAAATTAATCACTTTTTGCTAACATACTACAGCTAAAACCACTGGATTTTTAAAGATAAAAATTTTTGTCTTATTCTTCTTAAATATTTTATTTATTAACTTGAGAGAAAGAAAGAGGCAGATAGAGAAACAGAATGGGTGCCCCAGGGCCTCCAGCCATTGCAAATGAACTCCAGATACATGTTCCACCATGTGCATATGGTTTTTCATGGGTACCAGGGAATGGAAGTTGGGTTCTTAGGCTTTGCAGGCAAGTGCCTTAACCGCTAAGCCATCTCTCCAGCCCTCTCTTATTCTTTATAAGAAACAAATATCAGGGTCAACATTTAGTATATTATAAGGAAATTTTTGGGTTCAGAAAACTCCTATCTGATTCATTTCAATTTTGGCACTTTTGTTACTGCTTTTGTTTTGTGCTGTAGCGGGTTGACTGAATCCTTGGCTGAGAAAAAAGGGGAACTGGCCACTTCCTATGCCCTTTACCTCATGATCAGTCCTCACACACAAATGCTGATCCTCTAATTCTATAGATGAGAAAAAAAACAGAGGACTTGCTAGAAGTTATAGATGGCTGATTTAAGGACTGAGATGCCATAGGTTTAGGCTTCACTAGTCAGAAATTTTGAATTCAATTTTCAAGTCCCCTAGCTCCTCAATTTCACCCCTTTCTTATAACAACTGTTTTGTTTATGCCAAAACAAAAATAAGTAACCAAGGAATGCCATAACCCAGCCTTTTCGCGTGTTTACTAGGAATGAAAGATAACTTCCTGTTGCAGACATTCTGGAGGGTGATCCATGGGTTACTAGAACCCAAGTCAATTTTCTCCTGTCGCCTTTCTATTGCTACTGGTGTCACAGTGCGAGAGGCAACTTGAAGTCCAAAGTCCCGTTTTCCCTGACCCATCTCTACTTTTCTGCTGCATCAGCATCGGCCCATCCTTCATCGGCCAAAATACACCTTGTTTGGTTGCTTGTGTCCCCGGCAGAGTTCCTCTCTCATCTAAATTCTGATAGAACACTTCATAACACTTTGAAGCTCTCTCCCAATATCTCTTCCCGCAGCGCAGTGTTCTGACATTATTAGCTGTTTGTTCCTCTGTCTCCCTCACTGGTCTGCATGCTTCTCAGGGGCAGCATTATGCCTCGTTCATCTTTGTTTTCCTGTATTAGCAGAGAGCCTGACTTATAACAGAGGCTCCCTCAATGTCTGTGGTTGTTCAGAGTTTAGCTAAAGGGATGATGTCTCTGCCCACACACATTTGTCCACATGAAACAAAATCGACTTTTCTCTTGTTTCTACTCATGTATTCACAGGACTCAGCTGAGCGCTGAGTTTAAGGGATGCTATCGTAGCAGAGCTTCTGTTCTCTCTCCCCAAACTCACTGCTGTTCAAGAACAGCCTTCCTTCTGGCACTTTGAAGCGCTTCTTTCTTGGTGATTAAGAGGGTGGAATACATTCTTTCTCTCTCTCGTAATTTAGACAAGTTGGTTTACTTAGCTGAGTCTCACTATTGGGAATGGAAAGCCTGCAAAAGCGGGTGTGTGTCCTCTTCCTCTATTCCAGGCCAGTGCCTGCAAAGGTCCTGTCGTCACCATCGCTGTGCAACACATGATTATGAAATGATGGCAAGAAGCTTGAGCCAAAGTTGTTTGCTTTATTTATTATACTTTCTACCCAGCATGCCTCTGTACATCCATGTGCTTTGTGACACTGGCTATGTGTAGGGCCAGAGAACTTCTCCTGAATGGCCTGTGGGGGAGGGCTCTTATTCATTTCTTTCCCAGCTAGAAGCAAGACCAACTCATCATCCAGGGCTGTTTGAGAAAGTCCTGTCCATCTGCAGCCCAATAGGTTTCTGGTTGGGACTATGGAGCAGGGGGCAGTGAATAGTCAACCTCCTCTTTAACAAGGCCACTCTGACATTGCACAGCAAGGGTCTTTCTGAGTGGGTCTTGAATGGTTTCTATAGACCAGACTGGAGATACAATTTCTAAGATATAGCTAGTTCACCATCTGCTAAGCCCAGAAGAAGTAGAACACTTCAAATCACAAGCCCCTCAATACTGACCATCATTTTACTGAGATTTGGAGGAAATATTGGCTCTGGAGCATTGACTTATCGGCAGAATTAAACTCTACATAGGGTGTATTCCAAGGACCAATTCTAGAGAATAATAGGAGGCCAATGGCAGAGAGTCCCTGGGGAAGTTCTTCATTCTGCAACAGCCCTGCTGTGAGCTTTTGTCTAATCAGATTCATGCCCTTCTTAGGTGACTAATTTGCAAGTACTTCACTACATTGCAGGCTGTTTGTGACACAGTGGTGAACAAAACAGACACAGTCAGCAATTCCTGGTAGCCAAGGGAAGGGAGAAACATTTAATAAACTTACAACTTTGTTAAAGGTTTGAGCAGAGAGGCACATGGTACTTGGAAAGTGTCTAACAGAGAAACTTCTGGGAGGAAGTGACCAGCAGGGTGAGCTCCAAGGCTATAGAACTGAAGCATGAGAGCCGCCTAAGGGAGCTTCAGAGCAAATAGCCTTGACTAAGGCTGGGAAGGAGCAAGGTTCATGGTGCAGTGCAGAGATGTAGTGTTGTGAGGATGAGAAAGCAAGAGAGCAGGTAAAGGAAGATGCCGGGGAGGGCAGCAGGAACCTCTTCACAGAGGACACGAGAGACTATGAGGAGAACGATGAGGATTTCTATAGCCCAAGAAACAGACAACCAATTAAGAGCTACTCAACAACAATCGGGTCAGATTGGTATTTCCAACAGGCCATGTCAGTTTCAATGTGAAACAGAAATGGGTTGGAGAAATGAGTTTTGAGACCACTGACGACATCCAAGTGGAAGATGATAGTCTCATAAATTTAAGAAATAGCCAAGGAGATTCAGAGATGTAAAAAAAAACAGCAAACTGCCTGAAATTGATATAGATAAACTCTTTGGATAGATGAGGTAAGTGAAATTAAGGAGGGAAAAAATATTGACCAGGAAGTCCACAGATCTTTGGTTTGCATGGCAGAGTAGATAGTACTATTTATGGGTTTTAGGCAAGCGTCTTAACCACTGAGCCATCTCTCCAGCTCTATTTATGGGTTTTAGAAACAATAGAAAAAGTATAGCTTAGAGGAAAACTGTATGTGTACGTGTTTAAGATAATTTGGACTCGAAGCTAGGCAGATAAGAATGTCGGTCTAGAAGTCTGAAAAGAAGTCTGAACCAGAGTTAAATGCTCACTGGTGGCACACGGAGCATGTGTATCAGCAACATCACCCCAGGGGAGAATAGCAACCAAGAACACAAGCAAGCCTAGAATAAAGGCTGGAAGATCCATTGTGTTTAGTGAGTAGGTAGAGGAAACAGAAAAACATCAAGAGAGGTAGGAAGATAACCTGGGTGAATACAGCACTCAAACCAAGAGAGGAAAGTATTCCAGAAGCAGGGGATGATCAACTATGTCCTGTATTGTTGTTAGGGTAGAATCAATCTCCATACTCAAAGAGACATGAAGATTTGGGTATTAGGAAATCTTTCCCCAAAGAATTTCAAGATATCCCATAATAGAAGTGGTATCTTCAGCATTATTTGAGCATGACTGAGCAATGGGACATACTCGAGGGTCACAGAGCAGCCTTCCAGATTAAGGGAGGCCATGTGAAAAAACCCAGAGTCCAATGGCCTAGAAAAATCCAATGAGTTCAGCCAACAGGCATCAGACTGAAAGCATAGGCTCCACATGGAAAGGTTATTAGGGATGGCAATGCTTTAGTCCAGGTAGGCTTCAAATACAAGAACATGAGCATTCACTGCTACACGGAAATTCTAATTCTCGCTTAAACCTTCCTTCAAGGCATTTTCTCTAGTCTCTGGGCATCTGTGCTTTGATTCATAAACGAAGGGCACCAATAGTGTTCGAAGGTGATGAAGAAGACAAAGGAAATGACTCTGGGGAAAAGGACCAGATAAAATCCATTGTGTGGCTCTCATGTCTGAGGGAAAAAGAGAAAAGAGCTAGAGAGAGACACAGGTGTTGGCAGCCCTGTTCCTGAGAATGAGAAGTGTGCCCACAGGGATGACATTGTAGATGCCCAGGAGAGTTGATGGACAGCTGTGATGAGAACTACAGAGAGGCACAGCAGGGCTGGCTACTCACGGGGCCTCCTTAGCAATATGGTAGCCTTTTTAGGTATAAGGACAAGGTCCCAATCAAAGTCTTCCTGACTCAGTGGCAGAAAAATTCAAAGAAGAAAATTCAATGAGGGTTTTGCTTTTACCTTAAGTCCATGCTTTACTAAAGAGTAGGGCTTAATATTAGTCCCATTCTTTAAAAGACCGTCTCAGACTCTGGACAGGGTTAAGAGGAAGTGATTTGGATGCATTTTCTTAAACGCTACCCTCTATGGGGCCTTCACCTAAGAATAATCTGAGTCAATAAAAACAAGCAATAGGGCATCCCGTGATTTATCCAAATAAAGATGTTTTAAGGCTTTGCTTGAGTCCGCTGTGTGATGCCATTGAAAACAATCTTGTGAACTCAGCTTAATAAATCCGCTATCTCCAACATGACCCATCTTGTACCCCGACCAGCTGTATCCTCTATGCTGTGAGCATCCTGAAGGCCGAGCTGGGTTGTTCAAAGTAGATCTGCCTCTGTTCATGCTGTGGCTTAGAATCTCATCCCCTACTTGACACGGTCCCAAGTCCACCTGTGACTTTCCGTGTACCACTTGTCTATTCTTGTATATGGAAACCTGGCACCTAAGGCACGGCTCTTAGCTTCTTGGATGCTGTTCCTCTCCTTAGCTTACCTTCCTTACCTGGGGCCCAGAGACCGTGTTTTATCTTCCTCCTGCTTTCTCCTTTGCTACTAAACAATGATCTCACTAGAATTTTTCACAGGGGTTCCTGAGACCCAATAGATCAGTTCTGGTCTACATTACTGTGTACTCATCAGGCCACTTTGATGGATCCTGTCCAGCTGTGGACTCAACTTCCTGAAAGGAATCTCTATGGTAAACCTAGGCCAAGGAACTTGCTATTCTAAAAGTGGTCCAATGTCCAGGATATCAGCATCAGGAGCTTATAAAAATGTAGCATCATAGACGCCACCCCAGACCTACTGAATCAGAAGCTGAAATTTAATAAGGTCTCTGTGTCAAGTCCAGAAGTCACTGACCTTGAAAGACATACATTAGTCAGACTCAGAATTTTCTAGTTTCTGATGAGAAATTCTCACTTCAAGGGTCACCGTGGAACATGACACGGGAGCAGATTTGGTGTCTTAAATTTGAAAAGTCAGAGATAATATCAATGGGTAGAATGAATGGGGGGTAGATTGAGGGCAAATTCAGGGAAATCTTTTAAGAGCTATCCAGTAGAGGTGAATACCCTGTTTCTTCTCATGCTGCTAAGCAACAATCTCATTTAGATCTCCCCCCAGAGATTCCTGAGAACCAACAGTGCAGTGGTACATCATAGAGACAGCATGGGAATAGTCGTGGTCCCCAAGTCATGTTGCACACTTAGGTCTTCTTTTAATAAATCTGTTATTCCTCCCCTCCCTCTTCTCTACTTTCCTTTTTGGATGGTTAACTAAGACCTCATCATCTCACATCCCACTCTGTCAGTTGGCATGTTCTCCCCATCTTAACTGGGTAGTATTCCTTGAACTTCCAGAGATACCCTTGATCATGGGGAAGAAAATATTATCCCCAGTGTGACAAATGTCTAGGTGCTGGCAGTTTACCCCTGTCTGCTGAAAGCCATGGGACTCCAAGCAGTCTATCTTCCTTTATGCACCGCCCTTTCCCAGGTCACTCACAAAGTCAGGGAATGTAACAGGAACAGTGACAGGAGCTGCTGGGGGACTTACTGTGTTCATCACTAAGCAGAAGGGACTATGGGACTTTTTTCTTGCCTCTTTTGGGGTTGAAAAGCTAAGGTTTTTGGCACTGGTGAAAAGCAATGGTTTTCACTGGTCAAAATATAGGAGTTGACAACCATATGCCATCCCTGGTTGTATGCCTGGATCAAATCAGTTAACCACAATATGATTTGATAACCTCATTCATAAAATAGGCAAGAAACACCAAAGTCACAAGGATTTTGTAAAGATCACATGGAATGACAGTGGTGAAAATGTTTGATGAACTCAGAAACTGTTCACACGTGTGACATACCGACCTATGACTTTGAACAGTTCCAAGGTACCTGTGAACTGTGAGCACCAGAGCTGGGGGCCTGCAGCCTTACAATCTGCAGTCTAGGTTTATCCAAATCTTCAGAAAAAAGGCAGGTAGAGCCCCCGGATTGATGCACTTGACTCCTCTCATACAGTCAAGGCCCGTATCACACTCATATCTGGATGACTTAATGGCAGCAATAACATAATTTGGCAACAAGGGATTAATGATTCATTCTCAAAGTACTCTCACTGGCGACAGGCCCAATTTCATAGCTTTACTTCAGAGAGTTTTCCCTGTAAAGCTATGAGCAAAAATAGAAGTCGCAGATAAAGAACATGTAATTGCAATTGATAAAACCCAAGCAAATCCCAGCGGATGCATAACCCATGCTGGTGATCATTGCTGACGGTAAAGAAAGAAAGCTGGCTCTTAGGGATGCAATTCCTAAAAGCTGCACTCTTGGAAACACAGAGTGGCCTCTCAGCTGTCTAAGTGCATGTGATCCCCAGCATGGCAAATCTTGAGGTGCTGGCAGTTTACCCCTGTCTGCTTAACAATTTCTTTTGTTGAAGAGTTTCATTGTCTTTACTTTGGCTTTGCATGTATCTGTACTCAGCAAAGAAAACCTTTGACACCCTGACTCTGAGCTTGATATCTTGATGTCAGAGAAGGTTTAAGCATTGCAAGCATTTCTGATGATGGAGTTATTGCCAAGAGGGGACAAGAGGGAAACGATTGAGGATGCAGGGCAACATCCTTGTTCAGCTAAAGTCAGGTATGTACTGTGCACCCACTTAATTTGACTGGAAGGGAATTCTCAGAATGATAGCCCGTTTTAAGATCGAATTGAAGTCCAAGATAGGAAAGAAGTTGGTAGGAGAGCATCTGGCTACTTAATTAGATTCAAGCCTCCAGACTTCACAAATTGCCTCCCAAAGCATCGGAAATATTTGTAATTGTGATCATGAACTACTTTGGCAGTCTTTGAGGGTGGAAATTGTAGTGAGCAGGAGGGGAGCGAGAAGCCTGGGGAGAAACAAATGCTATTGCTGGCTTTTTATATGGAAAGAAAAAAAACCTCCATATTTCAGATATTTTACACTAGTGTGATGTTGAAACAGGAAACACACACACACATGAGTAAATCAGGTTCCTTTAACCCTTGCTACTTATTAAAGAGAGGAATGATAACACAAGCTTCACATCAATCAACCACCAACTAAGAGAAGAGAAACTACTTCCAACATTAAAGATCAGAAGCTGGTGGAAAGACACTTAAAAGAGTGGACCTATTAGGAAACCACAATCCAACTCAAATGGAGGAACAAAAAGAGGTGGTGGGGTCAGAGGACAGAGGGCAAGATTTCTTATCAGGAGATAGAACTCCAGGTGACCCATGGGAGTCACTGGGTCCATGGGGTAGACATAGTCACTGTCACAGAAGGGACTGAAGCCAAGAATGGGACAAGCTCCTCCTCCCAACGCTAACACACGTCTCCCATTGGCTAAACCAGATGGCACAAGGGACCAGGAGAGGCAGCCTGCAGGGGTCATCTGAATGTGGCAGAAAAGGATGGACATCAAATCAGATGGACCAAGGACATGAGCTTGCTATGAACAACTGATGTCAGGCATTTGCCACTTCTGAGAGGTGTCTGGACTTTTAAATCAGGGAGACTGTGTTTTGAAACAAGTCAAAATCACAATGGGGTATTGTGATGGCTGGAAGGACAGCTGGATGTTCATCTGGGGTTTTCCATTACATAATAATAGCAGGGTCAAGATACATGGCCACATGTTAAACATGAACATAATTAACTTGAAAGAGTAATCTCACAGTTAGGGCTTTCACTGCAACTCAGTCTGTTATTTTAAGCCCTTAAAGACTATATTCTTAGGACAACCCTGTGAAGCAGGTTCCATCATAATAACCATTTCCAAGGTGGGGCAAACTGAGGTTCAAAAAGACTAAGCAATATCAGCAAGCAGTCGGGCTAGGATATGGAACCTGAAAGTCTGGTGAGAATTTATTCTCTTGAAATTCTTATACTATTCAGCCACTTCTCTAATAAGTAGGAAGAGAGGTGTGGAGGTAGTTCAGCAAAAATCTTGGTTGTTTTTCCTCAAATACCTACAAGAAAGAAGCAGGCTAGTATTAAGGAGATCAAAAATCTTATCTCAACCAGCCAGATAAAACCATCTTTGTGTAAATATTTTTCCACAGGTATTTGTATCTGTCCCTGCTGGGTCTGCCACCTGCTGTATCTAGCAATGCCATTTTTTAACTTGCCTTTTCTTGAACATTCTTTCTCTTTGTGCCCTCTAGCCAGCATAGCATATTCTAATATCCAAGGGATTGATGAACATGTCATGTGAATCTTGTTATATGGGCCAAATTATACAGACTTTGCTCAAATAATATTTAAACTTGACCTTTTAAACTTAAGTTCCTCCATCCTTTTCACTTCCCTTGTATATCAACCACCATCTCTGAGCCCCTAATACATTGAGTTTAGTTTTATTATTAATCTCTGGGCTTTCTCTTTAAGGCCTTTCTTGATATTTAGCGATCAAAGCAGCTCACATAACTCCATAGAGAGGCATGTTTTGCTCAAGTTTAACTGAGTGTTTTCTGCTATATTTCCAATACTCATTCCTTGAACTTGGTGTGTAATTTTTAAAAATTGCTGACTGCCTCCCCCACACTGCAGAACAGTACCTCTCTTATTGGATCTGGTTGATAACAGAGTACTTTAGAAGGATTATTCCATCATTCTTTTAAGTGACATCACCTAAGATGTTTCGCAAGTAATAAATAAATTGCCTCAATTCATCATATGACAGTAATTGCTTTCAGCCAAGATTTAACTTGGAGTTGATGTCAAGTAGCTAGAAAACACTACAAAGACAAAAGTTTTTTTTTTTCTTTTCACAGATAGCTCTACCCTTACTGTAGAAAACCATTTAATAAGTCTTGAGTTAAGAGTAAAGAAGATACACTTTTCTAATATCCCGTACTCCCTCAATATTACCTAGCCAGTCCTAAGAGGTTAGAAGTGACTTCATTGTAGCCTATACAACTAAATCTGCTAAATATTGCTGACGGAGGTGCCCTCATTTTCAGCCATAAATGGAGGTTAGCACCCTGTGAGATGAGAATCACTCTAATTGATTGTTTAAAAGCCCTTTGGTCCCTCAAATAAATCGCTTCTCTTATGCTGATTCTGCTTTGTCCCATGCATCTCCTGATGATGTCTCCAGGTGAACTGGGCTTTGCACAATGGATACCCTGCATAGGTCAGACTCCAATTCAGTTGTGAATGGTCGTATGAGATGCTGCTGGAAGGCCCTTATGGAGACTGTCCCCTGGATTTAAGAAAACTTCTGTATTCAAAAATATTTCCCCATCCATTCAAATTTAGTGCCTCTGACTTAATTAAAAGTAGCTCCACAAAAAGGATGCTGTACACCGGCATTAATGGCACAGCCCTTGCCCTCACAGAGAGGGAGCTGGAGGGAATCTCTTTCTTCCTCCTAATGATGGCCTTGAGTGTTCTCTCATGTCTTGGAGATGCCCAGCCTATGTGCATTGCTAGGACCCAGCAGAGTGTTAAATGATTTGGTCTGCCAAATTAGATCAGTGCCTTAAGCTACACTATAGCTAGGTATCAGGTTGTCTCAGAAATCAAAAAGAGGGCATGCTTTGTAAAGTGTGTTCAGTATCAGAGCATAGTCAAGGTTAACCACCAGGATGTACTGAGGCAGGGGTCAAATCCAGAGTGGAGATCAAAAGTCAGCCTATGGCTTAGGTTTAGAATATTCTGGAGGTCTACGTGTGCCCCACAGTAAAGAGCCAAACTCTGCCTAAAGCTGTGCTTTGACTTCAACTAAAAACATTTCGCCTGTGGCCATAGAACTAGACAAACCAAGTTATTCCAATTGACTATACCCATTAGCACCCTTTCAACCCTAAGTCCCAGTGGGAGAAAAGGTCCTGGACATAACCTGAGAGATGCTATGATTATGAATGAAAAAAGTGGGCACAGAAAGATGCTGGGCATGGGAGGAAATTCTGCCATCACGGAGCTCACTACTTAGTGGAAGAGGGACGCATGCAAACAGCAAATCAAAGTTCTGCACGGTGGATGCTCACACAGGCATGTCTAGCAAAGGGCATGAATCATCCTGCTTAGGCAAAACTAGACTGCATACTTGATTTCCAATGTCATCAGTGGTGTGGCACACACAGCGGGCATTCCTGCCACCATCCAGCAGCTTTCTCTCTGATCTACCCACCTTGGCTCCTGGTATTTCTATAAGGCCTGCTCTGCTGACAAGAAGAGAGGCAGAGAAAGCACAGCATGGGCAGTACCCATCTGCACCCTGAGCCTGGAGCTCAGGGAGTTCCAAGCTGTTTAAGCTGCCACCAACAGGAGCACCCATAGCCTGCACTGGGGATTAAGGATTTAGTATGAGGAACAGATGTAAGAGAGAACATAGTCTCTTTAGCATGCCTTGCAGCAAAGCATAGTCCCTTCAGAGTTTCTCAGGCAGCTGGTATGAGAGAGCATGTGGTCACACTGAGCTGATTGTAATTCTTTCCTGTGAGGTTCAGATCAGACCCGGGGCAATTGTGGGAGCAGGGAAAGTCTTCTCAGGAAGTGTATTGCGGAATAACTAAAGCCAGCCAGGGAAGGTCTTCAGGGCATATAATCATAGGACATGGAAACCAGGTGATTTCAGCCTGGTCAGTGAGACCAAGGCCAGTGAAGGGCAGGACCAGCAATAGATGCTGTGACTACTCAAACTCAGAGAAAACTAAAGCTAAACCAGGAAAACGAAGGTCAGAGCCTGGGCAGCATGCAGAGTATGACACATGAAGGTATCCTAAAAGGAAGATGATGGGTCAAAGAGATTCTCTGGGATATTGGTGTTGGTTGTAATCTCCTTGAGATCCAACTACTATGTGTTGGGTGGTGTGGTAGTTTAAATGGTTGGTCCCCACTAGATTCAGAGTTTATTAAATTTTTTTTCAGCTGCCTGGCTGGAGGGGGTGTCACCTTGGCCAGATAGATCCTAGGCTCTAGCCTAAGGTGTCTGGGGTTTGAGGATGGATCTGAAATTCCAGATTCCAGCTATAGGTATATGCAAAGAGCAGTCTGAGCTCAAGCCTGGCATTTCCTGCTGTGTTTTGCAGTCTGAGTGTACTTGCTTGTTTTTGGAGTTCTTGATGATGGGTTTTTCTCTCTCTCTGCTTGGACCTGTGAAAAGGACCTAGCCTCTTTTGCCATTATGGAAATTCCCCTGGATCTATAACTTCAATAAATCCCTTCCTCCCAAAGCTGTGTCTGGTTTGGAGGTTCATCCTAGCAGTATGTGGCTATGAAGGGTGGCTTTAACAAAATATATGCAATCTCACAGTTCTGGAGGGTAGACGTTCAAAATTAAAGTGCCACCCATAAGACTGGGTAGAATCAACCCTTCCTTTGCCTCTTCCCAGCTACTTGTAGTACTCAGAAATGCAGGCATTCCTCGACTTGGACATGATCACTCCAGCCCTGCCTCTGTTTTCATATGATTCCTTCCTCTTGTAAGAAAACGGTCATACTGGATTAGGATTCACTTTCTAACTTTGTCTTAACTAATCATATTTGTCAACATCTTCTTTGTAAATAAGACCACACTCACAGGTACCTAGCTGTGGTGATTTGAATCAGTTGTCTCCCATAAACTTATGTGTTTTTAAAGCTTGGTCTCTTGGGGCCAGAGAGATGGCTCGGCAGTTAAGGTGCTTGCTTGGAAAGCCTAATGACCGAGGTTCAATTTCTCAGTACCCACATAAAGCCAGATGCACAAAGTGGTGCATGCTTCTGGGGTTTGTTTGCGCTGGCTGCAGGCCCTGGTGAGCCCATTATCTCTCTGCCTCTGCTTGCAAATAAATAAAAATTCCTGTTTAAAAAAAAGCATGGTCTCCAGATGGTAGCAATTTGGGAGATGGAGTCTTGCTGGAGGAGGTGTGTCACTGAGGGAGAGCCATGAGGTTTATTAGACCCCAGTTTGCCAGTGCTAGTTAAGCTTATTCTCTAGAATGCTGGCTTTCATAAGAAGTGATGCCCAGAGCCAGGTGTGATAGAGCAGCCTTTAATCCCAGCACTCAGGAGGCAGAGATAGGAGGATCACTGTGATTTTGAGGTCACCCTAAGATGACATAGTGACTTCCAGGCCAGCCTAAGTGGTAAATAATAAAAAATAATAACACCCCTAAAATATAATAAAATAATAATATCCCCCACCTCCCACCCCCCAAAAAAAAAACCAAAGAAAGAAGTGCTATCCAGCTTCTGTGTCCTTTCCCTACCATCATGAGCCTTCTCTTGAGATAGTAAGCCTCCCATCAACTGCTTTGTGTCTGGTGTTTTGTCTCAGCAATATGAAGGTAACTACAACATGGGGGTCTCTGCTTTCAACCTATCTTTCAGGGGACACAATTCAGTGCTTGGTAATGGGTTACAGATGGGGGATCTTAGAATTTCACGAAGGAAAATGGGAACACTAACAGATGTCATGGCCCCTTGGCAGCATACAGGAAGTGGCATGGGAGATACTGGCTTGGACATGAACTGAACAGAACGTAAGTCTTTGGGAAGCACAACCTTTCTTGTCTGTCTGTCTGAACCACATGGCAGGGTGCACCAGGGGCCACAGTTCTTCGAGGTTCTTACATGGAAACAAATTCAGTTCTTTCTAAACAACTCCATACAAATTGATCTCTCAAGAGATGACCAGATTACTTGACTCCAAGGGGCAGGAAGGAGTAGTGAGACAAAGATCTGCCCAGCTGGGGCAGCTTAGTCCAGCTCATGCCTCTGCAATATGCAGCTTGCAGCAGGCATCTCCATGCCTGGAATAGTGAGACAGTGCCCCGAGAGACTGAGAAATCTATAGCAAGGATCAGCGGGAGTGTGAGCAGGATCAGAAAGAGCAGCCTGAAGACACGCAGCATGGAATTCAGATTAGCACGACCAACTCAAGCAAGGGTAATAAAACCAGCAGCGAGCATGGTGGTGATTGTAGAGATTCCAGCCAAATCCTCCGTGAAGGTGTTTTTCTTTTTTTCTCTCAGCTTTAGAAGGTAGAAACATCAAATCACTACATTCTGGTCTAAAAGCAGATCTATACCCCCCTCTCCCCAAAGGATGGATTTGGAACAGCAGTTTAGTATGGGAGGAGATGATGGGGGTAGAACCAAGGGCCTAGAGCCGTGGCTGAGGCTCACTAAAATGGAGCACTGGTTATCCCTCCAGGACCATAGCCTGATCTCTTCTGGGCCAGAATCATGCAGAGGCAGGGCAGGGACTGAGCTCAGTGAAACCAGACCTAGCAGATTCATGGGGTCTGGAAGGCTTGATGTGGCAGACTATGTGAAGTTCATACAACATTGAAAAGTAGTGCTCAGGGGCTGGAGAGATGGCTCAGCAGTTAAGGCACTTGCCTCCAGTGCCTAAGACCCCGGGTTCACTTCCCCAGGTCCCACATAGGCCAGACCCACAAGGTGGTGACCCTGGTCCCCCCCCTCTCTCTGTGTGTATCTGTGCTTGAAAATGAATAAATAAAATATTTTTAAAAAAGTAGTGCTCAGTGACTCACAACCAATCTAACAAAATGGGAAATGGTGAGTTGGGTAAGATGCGAATCATCACTCAGTAGAAGTGGAAGGTAGGACAACTGCGTCTATGTTAACCACTTATCTATTTATCAGACCACACACACACACACACACACACACACACACACACACACACACACACACACATGAGGACCAGAATAATATCAACTTAATGTGCTGGGTACAGTGAAAGAGTTGATTGAATCTAAACGAAAATACTATATACTTAGATTGTGAACTTGTGCTAAGTTCAAGTTGAACTCAAGTCTAGAGGAAGAGTCCTTAATGCTGATTGCTTACAGAGAGTGAGTAACCCAGGCCATGGACAGAGAACGTTCTAGCAAAGGGATGCTTGGGTGTGAGAAGGCAAACAGCTCTTACATGATCCATGTGAATGGGACACAGGCTGCAGAGGAGGCAAAGGGACAGGGCTAGGTTGGTTATCCCAAAGCGGAAGAGATATTCTGGCAGTGTTTCCCTTAGGACCTGACTTCCTTGTGGAGGATCACTCTGGCTTTAGTGGGGAGTTCACATTGGAAGAGGATGAATGTCAAGTCAGAGATGCCAATTAGGAAGATGAAGTATTAATCCATGCATGGATTTAGGAGTCTCACCCATAAGTAGCAGCAGAGAGAAAGAATGAGAGAGAGATCACAGAGACAGCGTCAGCAGAAAGGATGACAGTATGTATGACACTGGCTCTCTGAAGGCTAGTTTGAATGGAAGTCTATAAACTCTCCTTTGACTAAGGAGAATATCCCAGGAGAGAATATAGATGCTCATTTTGTAGGAAACATAAAATTCACCTGCTACAGAGTACCCCGCATGCAATGTGATTCCCTTCTGCATTAAGTCTATTGATTCGGTTAAGAGACTGGTAACAGCAACAACAAAATGGCGGCAGAAATGACATGCCAGCAGACTTGTGTCTGTCAGGCTTTGAAGAGACCTTGGGCAAGGACAGTGTTCTGGAGCACTTCATGGAGTCCTTGAGTCCTTGTTTGTTGAGTCAGCCTGCAGCCATTGAATGGTCAAACAGGAGAGCTGAGAGCCTTTCATGGTGACCAGTTTGGCTCCCGGCTGCCACCTGCCTCCCTAACTGAAGCTATAATCTGTCTCTGGTTGTCCCCAGTCTCCCAGCTTCTACCTTAATTTCATTATGTGACTTGATTCATGAATTCGTTTCAACCTTCAGATGTTCTGGGCCTGAGTCGCTAATGAGCTCTTACCTCCCCATTTCTCAATTTTCTTAAGGAACATAGATGTGGCCTTCCTACCTGCCTGCATCTAACCATTGGGCAGCTTGTCTGCTTGCCTGGCTCCTGATTTCAGTTTCCTCATCTATAAAATGAGTTCGGGTTCATAATAATGACAGCACATGTCCAAGACAATGAAGTGTATCTCCCTTGTTCTCTCAACAAGGGGTAATTATTCATATTCCTGTTTTGCAAGTAAGGAAATGGGGCCGTTTTCTAATTCAGAATCCCACAGCTCAAAATTACAGGGCTTCCAAGACACAGTCCTCAACCACTCTGCCGTGGCGTCTCCCAGCATTTGGCTCATTATAGGTGCTCACTAATTTGGCTTCGCACAGAGGGCGTGGTAAATACAATTGTAACCTGCCTAGAGAGGCCTGGGCTTGAATCCCAATGCTATCATTTCCAAATTCTGTGATTTTTCCATCATGTAAGCCTCAGTTTCTTCTTCTGTCAAATGAAAATAGCACCCTTCCTGGTGCTTTTAATTACTTGTAATTTTAAATGAGTCAATAAAGTAAACCACTTCTCATCTTGCATGGACTGTAATAAACATTTGAACACATTTTTTTTTTGCTAGAGTTTGTTCTTCTCATCATTTGGTCAAAGTTTTCTGATGTCATTGCCCCCTAGAGCTGCCAGTTCTCTGTGGTCAATGTGGAAGCTGAGATCCTCTACCAGCCAGCCTTCCCCTTTCGCTACCAACCATAGTCTAGCATGATGGGTATTTGGTTTCCCAGCCTCTGGCTCCTGTCATCACACCATCCAATCAGAGGTACAAGCTCCATGGCTTGGCTGCTGTGGCCTCAGGGTGTCTGAGCCCACAGGGCCCTGGCATTGACTCTTTGTGTGGGGAGAGGAATGGGGGACTATTTGTGCTATCTCCTTGTCTTCTCTCTGCCTACACAGACTCAAGTGATTTAACTCTTTCCAATTGGGCCTAGGATTTTCCAGATGACCCTGGAACATTATTATAGGGGCTGCTGCAAAGTATCCTTAGGGAGTAGCTAATAGCCTGAATCATGTCACTGAAGCAAATCCTTTGCTTAAAGAATTGACAGAAAAACACCATTTTAACACAATATGCACAGAAAAGAAAGAAACAATAAAGTTAGTTATATCTCATACCTTCTCAACCCTGGAATTGAGTTCAACCTGTATCGATTTCCCAGTTGTCACAAACTATGACAGAGCCTAGATAAGTCATGACTCATCTGTATCGCTTTGTGGGGAGGAATCTGGAGCTCAGAAAGACTGACTGATTTGCTCAATGCCCCCCACCACCACACTCCCAGTTTCAAAGAACAGATGTTAGGCACCAGATGAGAGATTGTGTTAAAACCCTTCTCCTTGTGCACAACTGAAAATGGGCAGTGGACATGGTCAAGGTGGTGAGTCTAGAATGCCCGTGAGGATGACCTTGAGTATATCAATTCTGGCTCCCAGACTGGATACTGCTGGTCTCCTATTAGGTCTAGAGGCAGAGGCCTGGCTGAGATCTAGGAGAGGGCAGAGATGCGGTATTATTTGTGCACTTGTGGGCCTGGACTAGACTCAGTTCTCACAGGTGAAATGTTAATTGACTAATCACTTGTCCACTGAAATCCTAAGTCATCCCTCTCCAGAAAAGTGCCAAATCTTGGCCAGAGAGGTTTTGTCTTTTTTCTCTCATTGGTAAATTCCCTAGCTTCTGCCAACTAGATACTTACAATCCTCACACCCACCGAGAATAACCAAACACATCTAATGAACAAATATCTCCTGGTGTGGAGAAAAGGGAAGTCAATGTTTCTAGAGCCTCAACTGTACATTTGCTCTTTGGCACGTAGCCAGGATAAAGAAGTATTTTACCTCCAGATGTGCATTGTCCAGAAAAGTCTCACTAAGCCACATGTGTTCATGGAACACTTGCAATGACGATGTGGAGCCCAAGGAACTGCATTTTAAAGTTTATTTTCTTTCAATGAATTTGAATTTTAAAGTTGAGGCAATTAATGGCATGTTTACTCACTGAACAAAAAATTTTTTAATCTTTTTATGATTATTTTTCCTTTTAACCACTTAAAACTTAACGTTGGAACTGAGATGTGCTCTGAAGGTAAAAGATTGACATGAGATTTCAATGAATTGCTACGAAAAATGTGAAATATCTTCATTGAATAGCTTTGCAATATGCTGATGACTTACTATGATGAGGAGTGTAGAGATGGTTCAGAGGATAAATTACTGGCAACTCAAGTGTGAGGACCTGAGTTTGGCCCTCCAGCACCCATGTCAAAATAGTCTCTGGTGGCATGTGCTTGCCATCTGAATGCTGGGGAGACAGAGACGGGGGATCCTTGGTTCTTGCTGGCTAGCATATTGAGATGAATGAGTGAGCTCTGGATTCAGTGAGAGCCTCTGTGTGTGGAAAAGGCCTCTGCATGTGTATACATGTATATGTGCACACACACATGTGTGCCTGACACACAAACAAATATGATGAAGTACAGGGAAGTTAATAGTTACAGAGCTTTAACTGTACACATGCATGCATATGACATATATGTACAAAAAGAGTAAAAATGACTTTGATCCTGTTTGTATCTGTAAGGTAAGATAGATTATATTAAAATTCATTTCATTTTTTATTTTTAATGAGACTTTAAAAAGTATATCCATAGCTAAAATTATACTCCTATGGAATAGTGCTGTTCTGAAAGCTTTTTAAAGATGCTATTTATAGGGGGTGATTTTTTGTCACTTAGGGGACATTTGAGAATGCCTAGCTATGTCTGGTGGTGACAGGTGGGGTTGATATGTTAATGATATCTAACGGATATTGACCAAGGTGCTGGTAAACAGTCTACAATGCACAGCATGGCCCACCAGCCCCAGATGTGGAAGCCTTAATCTAGATAGTCCATGTATTCTCGGCAAGGATGGCTGGTAATTCAGGGACACCTGAACTATTAACTAGGCAAAAAAGCCAAAGCAATAATCATACTCAGCTCTCCTGATTATCTGTGGCTATGGGAATGATAAACCCCACTTCTCCATAGGTGGAGATGAGATCCAGGGAAAAAAAGGAACCTATCCAGAATCACCAGACCAGAGTGGCAGTGCTGAGCACTGACATGAGTCACCACTCACCCCTAAATCCAGCCCATCCATGCTCCCTCACGTGGCTGAGCAGGTCTCCATGTTGCAGCTGCCATGAAAAGAGCCGCTTATGTACACAGTCGAATATTCTGCTCAGACCCAGGCAGTTGTATTATTTACATCAGGCATTATGGCTACCAGGGGACGGACATTAACCAAAACACCCTTTGAAAGGGATAGCCTGCTCCAAGAAAAAGACTCGTAGGCACCTCACCCATCAAATGAAACCGAAAAACCAGTGGAAATAAATGGAACACAATGAAATAAACCTGTCAGAAAAAGAATGTTTAGATGCCTGGAAAAGCCAGAGCTAAGAACAAATGTGCCTGATATGGGATTGGCTCTGTTTAAAGAAAACATTATCTGATGGCTCGACTTGAATAGAGCCCAGAGAACAATGGCCGTCAGAAATAAAAAGTGCTCATAGACGCTCCAGAGAGGCACTACTACTTCTCCATAAATCAAGCTTGGGGACAGTGGTGAGAGTCTCCCTCTCTCATTGTCTTGACATATGTTTCCATGGGTCTGTGTGTGACCTCTGCCTCTCTTGAGGAAGGGTGGGCCTGGTGGATGCGTGATAAAGTAGAGCATCATTTAGTGATGACCTACTATGTGTTGCTATTATGCAGGGCACTCCCTAAGCTATCAAATTTAATATGACTCTGTGAAAGAAGCATGATAACTAGTTTTCCTGGTGAAATAAGGCCATCTAATGTGTTAAGGGTCTAGGATTAGGCAGTGGCTGTGATAAAAGGCCTGGGATGTTCACAGTGGCAGAGTGGACTGTGGTGGTTTATGGCAATACAGAGACAGAGCCATAGTGGATGCTGTTGAGTTTCTGCCCAAATCTCCTCTATCAAGTGGTGCACTTACTCTCCAGTTGATGTACCTCCTGCCTGGACATGGATCATACACATCGCCTGCTCTGGAGAAGTACTATCAGGCAAGCAAGGGTTCTTCGGGTGGTCTTGAGTCTTCATGACAGCCTATGGCCAAAGGCTGTCATGGGACCAAATCTGAACCAATTCATATTCCAGAGATACCCCCTCCTGCTCAGACTCATGCAACCCTCCACATCCTCTCTTAGCTCTCTTCCCCATTCTATCCATTTCTCTTTCTTCTGAGAACACTCCTCAGTGAGCTACCTGTGCAAGAACCCCACTGTAGATTCAGTGTCTAGGAAACCCATTTCAATATGCACTAATTGTGATGGGTCTGACTACAAGTGGGAGGTCAAATAAAAGGAGGGATAAAAGCTAACAGGGTAAAGGGTATTTGCTCAGGTTTCTAGACGGAGAAGCCTTCCAATTGAGTAACGGTGAGTCTGGTGGCGATATGTTAAGGTAGAGCTGGGGACTGTCATATGTGCTGTCACCATGAAGGACACTCCTTAAAGTTATCCAGTTGCCTGCTTGTACCTTCTTTATTAGGAGAGAAGAGGCCACTATTGAGCAAGAACTTCTAGGGGTAATAGGTGAGTATTTGAAATTCTCCAAGAAACTTTCCATTAATCAGAAAAGGCCTTTGCAGTAAGGAGAGCTGTATGTAGGTCAGTGGGCTATTTTCCTGTCTAAGGTTTTGATGGACATCAGCTTCTGAAGGATGAGCTGTGCATCCTTTGAAGAATGCCATCAGTTAATATGAGATGATCTCTACCTATGATGTGCCTGAAGAAAGGGGCTAGCATTATTCCTATACCCACACCTGACACTTCTATTCCAGCTCCTAGGACATTTATTACCTCTTTAGACTAAGAATGCAATTTTGGAGAACCCTTCACTTGTAGTTTAGAATGCAAATAGTGTGCCCCAAGAGGTAGATATTATTCATTCTTAACAGGTAGGAAAAGTGGGACTGATCACATTTAGAGAATGTGTCTGGGTCAGTGGGAGATGTGAGACCATGGCTAAGTCTGCTCATTTTCTAGTAATCAACATGTTACATTAGGGTCTGCCCAACAGACTACAGTTCAAATGTCTCTTTCACTGTGAAGTGCTACCTTGGTTCCAGGTGTGTGTGTGTGTGTGTGTGTGTGTGTGTGTGTGTGTGTGTGTGTGTGTGTGTGTGTGACTGTGTGTGTTGTTTGTTTGTTTTGAACACCATACACTTTATTTGTAGCATTTTACCACAACAAATGCATTTATTTTTTATAGAGTTTTTGATTCTTGACCAAAGGAAAGGAATGTGTCCCCTTTGCTTGTTATTATATCCCTCAGGACTTAGAACAATGCCTGGTACATAATAGGTGCATTCTAAGCATTAGTAGAAAAGATGAAGGAAAGAGGGGTGCATTATGGGTTAATGGAGGGATGGATGAGTGGATGGATGAATGGGTGGATGGGAGAGTAAGGTGGAGGGACTGCCAGTTCATCTCTGGTGCATCTGGCCTGGGGGAATCCATTGAACATGGGCCCTTCTGAATCCCCTCCCACCTGCCCATGGTGCTGGTGATCACCTGTGGTGAGGAGGCAGAGTGGAGTCCCCGGGGTCACCTGGGCGCTGCCCATTGGTACTGACCACAAGGAAGCCAATCCCCAGGCAGCATGCAGAAGAGAAGGAGAGAGAGAAACACACATGAAAACGTGCAGCACGGTTACAAAACTGCAATTCTTGTGGCTCTAAAGAGCTCACACTACACAGCAAAAGAACATCAGGATCTAACAAAACAGGGGCCCAAAATAGATTCTTAAAAAAGAAAATGAAACAAAAGTAAGAGTCACCATTCGTCATGCACCCACCCCATGCCAGGTACTCTGCCAGGCACCTCTAAGAAACAGGACGAACCAGAAAGGTCAGTCATATCATCAATGAACTAGCCATTTTTCCAGCCCAACTGAATCTCCCTCTAACTGGTTTTCCTTTGTAAATGGTGTTACCACCCACAAAGCATCTCAGTGTAGAAACCCGGTGACTAATCCCTACTAGAAAGGGTGATTACTTTCCACCTCTTCTCTTATCTGCCCTCTCACACAGAATCAGTCAGTAGGTCTTCTTAATTCTACTCTAGAGAAGTGTTGGATGCTTCATTTGCTTCTGTTTCCCACTCATTCAGGACACCCTTGCATTGTGTGCTAATGATTTATGCAGCCTCCTACATGGGCTCCCTGCTTCCAGGCTTACTCCAATTCATCTACTCTTTACCCAAGGGCAGAAAAACACCGGGATCTCCACTGTCTTTAAGGTCAAATTCAAACCCTTCAACCCAGCTCCAAGATCTCAGTGATGCATTCCCAGCCTGCCTTCCCAGCCATCTCTCTCTCTCTCTCTCTCTCTCTCTCTCTCTCTCTCTCTCTCTCTCTCTCTCTCTCTCTCTCTCTCTCTCTCTCTCTCTCTCTCTCTCTCTCTCTCTCTCTCTGCTCCTACCACCACACTCTGGTGCTCCAAGCAGGAGAAACAACTTTCCATGACCACAGTCCTCACCATCTTTCCTCTAGGCCATGCCTGGGCCAGTCACGTTCCATGGAACATATACCTTCCTGCTTCTTCCCCTGGCCGACAGCTGCTCATCTACCAGGGATCACTTTAGAAGTCCTTCCCTCTGGTCACTGAGTCCTGGATCGATGTCTTTCCTCTGTCTTCCCAGGACATCCTAATACTCCATTGTTCTTGTAGCAAACTCTTCATATTGTAAGTGGGTGCCTTCTCCTTAACTTAGTTGTCTCCCTGAAGGTGGACACTTATGTATCATTTTGTAGTGTGCTCTTAGGCCCCGCATTGTATCTGGCACATAATAGGTACTCAGTGGATTTTTGTTGGTTGAATGAATGCAAGAATGAAGACAAGGTGACTCGGATTGTTTACAACTTCTTCAAGAACACAGAACTAGTAATAAGCAGAGGCTGTATTCAAACTCTGGTTGACCTGACTCCAATGTTCCTACCATTCACTTATCTCTAAAAAAAATGATACAAAATCCTCAACAGTATTTTATTCTTGGTCAGAGATTACAAGATTCCCAAGTCATTTATCACAAAAACTGCACAAGGCCCTTATGCAAAATGGAGAGAAGCTGGATGTGCCAGACCAAGTGATAAACAGAAAACGCATCATTTAAAAATGTCACAAGTGGCAAGCTTGATCGAGAGCCATGGAATATTGTAGAAGTTAACCGTCAGTATCCAGTACATTCTAAGTCAATGGTCAGTAAATTATTCTCTGTGAGCCAAATTGGGTATCCATGCCAATTTCCTATGTGGGTATAAGTGAAGAATATTTTTTTAAAACCTTTTTCAATGGTTGGAAAAAAGTAGACTAATATTTTATAACACGTGAAATGATATTTAATTTAAATTTCCATGTCCAATGTTTTATTTTAACATAACACACTTGTATGTATCATCCATGACTACTTTTGGCTTTGGTGTATTTAGTGACAAAGTTGGTAGGTGTGACAAAGACCTGAAGGTTTGCAACATCAAAAATATTTACTATCTGATCTTTTACAGAAGTGTTTGACAACCCCTGTTATAAGTGACCATTGTTTCTATTAATCTATTCCATGCCCCAGTCCTTCCAGACAGGTGATACGAGAACTGTTGGCCTTAGAAGTCAGAAAAAGAACTAAAAAGCTTGAGAGAAGAAATGACTTTTTGTATTTCTACCTGGCTTCTTTCAACAGCCTCCTGACTGTTCGTTCCATCATTAGGCTGTCTTCTCCCTGCCTCAGCACATCTTCTCCATTTGATTGCTAGGCTGCAGCTAGGATCCCCTTCCTGGACTGTCACAGTCTGAGGATAGTGTCCATATGCCTATCCATGAATATGGGCTATACTGAGTACAGAATATTGGGTGACTTGGTTTTTGCATGGCACTTCAATTCTTCTCTGACTGCTCCTAACCTCTTCCGGTCACACTGCTTGGCCGGCCATCCTTCCTCTTCCTGTCCCAACCAGCTGCATATTCTCTTGTCTCTAATAATTTGCATATTTACTTCCTTGACTTGAAAACCCTTTTTGCTAACCTTAATCCCCAGTCTTGTCTTCCACGGCAATTTTCCCTTTCGAAGCTTGGCATGGTAGCTACACACTCTGAAAGCATGGACTCAGTTGATTCACATTTCTTCCTGTTCCAGTGGCATCCTGTACTTACCTTCATCACAGACCTCATCACACACAGTATTGATATATATATATATATATATATATATATATATATATATATATATATGTTGACTCGCCAACTAGCTACTACTTGTTGAGTGCTAATGATCAGACAAGAATTGCACAGAGTTCTTTGTATGCACTAGTTTGTAGATTGTATGCTCACCCAGTGAAATAAATGGCATTACTGTTACTGAATTGTAGATGGTGGAGCTGAGATACAGAAAAGTTTAGTAATTTGTCCCGTTTACAAGACTGTGTAAATCTAAAGATGAAGTCCTTAATCTCCAGGGAATGAGGAATCCTACATTAATATTGAGTCATACATAATCAATAAAATCTAACTAAATATATGAAACTCTGATTCAGTATTTTTTTTACTTACTAACCATGTCACTTGGAAAATTACTTTTATATTATATTATAATAAAATTTCTTTTTAAACAAATTTACTTACTTTTCATTTAGTTATCATACACACAGAAAGGAGAGACAAACAAGGGGGGGAAGAGACTGGGGAGGAAGAATCGACACAAACAAGTAGTGTTTGAAAACACCATAATGATCCATTCATTTCTACCTTACAGTCTCTACCTATAAAGTCTAGACTATAAGAAGCATCTTATGAAATTATTTCAAGGAAAATTGTGACAGTCTTAGATTGGCTGGCAGGCGTAGAGGCAGAGCCTCCTTATCTTGTCCTCCATGGAAACACCCCTTTGCAACAAGGATGGTCTAGCAGGGGTAGAGACACGGGCATGGGGAGGGCTTCTTCTGTTGGTAGAGAAGCAGAAGAGAAGTGATGATTCATGGAGCTCAGCAGAGCACAAAGGGAAGTAGCAACAGGGTCCATTAGACACAGTGCTGGAGATGACTAGTGTCATGGTTTGATCCAGGTGTCCCCCACAAACAAATGAATATGTTCTGAGTGATTGATCCTCAGCTGATGGCAGTTTGGGTTTTACAACCTCACTGGAGCTGTGTTGTTGGGGGCGGGCTTATGGGGATTATAAGCCAGCTTCCCCTTGCCAGTATTTTGCACACCTTCCTGCCGCTGTTTACAGTGCTATGGCAGAGGTGATGTCCACCCCTCTGCTCATGCCATCGTTTTCCCTGCCAGGATGGAGTCTCCCCTCAAGTCTGTAAGCCAAATAAACCCATTCCTCCACAAGTCACTTTTGCTTGAGTTCTTTCTGTGCAGAGAAAGTTGACACTACAATAACTAGTGTCTACCAATGGTATTTCTCTTCTGCGATATATGGAAAAGACTCAGGCATCTTTTGGTAAGGCTCTGTCATGTGATTAGTTCTTATCAAGGAGTAGAATGAGTATGAGTCATTTTCAAGTGAAGTATTTAAGGTAGTTATTTCCTCAGGGTTTCTCCTCCCCTGCTGTAACCACACATATTCTATAAGGCACAGCAACAAAAACGCATTTGTAATATGCTCTGATTTAGGTATCAATTTGTTATTGTGGCAAAGCCTATTGTGGTAGGTTGAATGTAATCATTTGAATGTATGGCCCCATAGATTTGGATGTTTTATTAATATTGAGCTTGCAACTTGAGCTCCTAGCAAGCAGATCCCTGCTTCAGGGGTGTGTGTGAGTCCAGCCCTACTAGGTGTGTTAAGAGAAGTTTGGAGCTCTGGTTTGTTTGGTATTTTCTGGCTGTGGTGAGTATCTCTCTCTGCTTGGATGTATGGAAGTAAGCAAGCTTCTTCACCTTCTTCACCATTGATGGTGTTTCCTTGGAAATTTTAAGCCTGAAATGAACCCCTTTCTTCCCATAAGATGCCTCTGGTCAGGTGTTTTTCCCAGAAAGAAGAACCTACCCTATTCTGACTAATCCAGCTGAAGAAGAGGTAGAGGCCTCCGGATTTCTTTTCTATCAGCTGTTCTCCTCACTGGATGGCTTTTTCTTGGAGGATTCATGACTCTTGTCACAGTTACAGGAATTGTTCTCTGTGTTTACATACATACAGTAGCCATGATTGAAACCATAAATAGAAGACAAGGAGTCCAGATTGTGGAGTACCTCTGAAGCAATGAATGTCAAGTGTAGAGAGATAGTGCTGGGCTACAGATGGCCACCGAGCAGACAAGCTTGAAGACAAACTAATTTCTTGGTTTATTAACTTCAATATGTTGTGGAATTAAAGAGAGCTGAGGGCTCCTTGAGCCATCTCATTTTTGGCTCCAGATTTCAGGTCTTAACTCAGATACCTCTGAAGAGATACAAAGACCTCTATACCTAAAAAATGATTATCAATCATTACTGGCAAAGAAGCATGAGAATGGGCTAATAAGTAGAAGATAGGGAATTCTGCCAGTGAACCATAGAATATCACATAAAGTCTATGATATTAGCAAAATACAAATGGTGTTATGGAGTCAGGTATGAGTTATAGTACCTGGGGACCTTGAGCTCTTTAGTTACAGTTTTGAGTCTACATCATTTGCTTTCTTGGATAACAGTAATAACGATGACCCCCATTTATATACAGGGATCACTTCTACCATCTCATTATAATTTCATGTTGACACCCACGGCCACGAGTAAGTGGATACTAGTTTGCAAACCTCCTTTCCCCCTCATTTGAACACTACATTGAGATATTATCAATGAGGTTTAAATTCTCTTTACTTCTAATCCATATAACCAGCCAAGAACTAACATTTCCTATCCTCAAGACTCCTAGATTTAAATAGCTCCTGTTCCCCTTTATGAGATACAACTCCTTTGGAAGTACAGATTCAAGGTAAGGTTAGTTTACATGTCTCAAGTCCAGAGCAGATAATTCTCCTTTCCAGTTGAGAAGACGTGATTAAAACTCCCCAGCTATGGGTTGGAAGGATAAGAGTCAGTGTGGGCTTTTGTTTTCCTTGACTCTATTGTAGCAGCTTTGATCTTCTGGAGTGGGGGAACGCAGAAGGTGCATGTGGAAGAGGGCAGCTTGAGTCGATCTAGAATGCAGGGAATAGGGAAAAGAAGACCAGCTAGATTGGTCAGTTATTATACCCAGAAATATATTAAAGAAAGGGCTTGGATATTTCAAGATCATCTGTAGGTTATTTAATGGTATCCTTATGGTTTCTTTATCTTTTGAGGTGCATTTATGATGTGTGTGTATGTGTGTGTTCATGTGTGTGAATGTGGGTACACCTGTGCCATGTGCCCATCTGGAGATCAGAGGACAGCTTTTAAGTGCTGGTCCTTGCCTACCACCTTGTTTGAGGTAGAGTCTCACCACTCCATCCTGTTTCCTCTGCCTTCATTCTTGCTGTAGGTGTGTTGGGATTACAGAAGTCTACCACAAATTCTGGCTTTTATGTGGGGCCTAAGATTCAAACCTGGGCATTTACACTTGCATGGCAGACACTTTAACCACTGAACATCTCCCCAGCTCTGGCAGTCATCTTTTATCTCCTCACAAACCCTTTATGAAAAACATCTTATTATTTGATTGGCATTTTAGAAGCTAGAAGACACTAGGTTACAATGAAGGAGGATTAGAGTCAAACTGACTTTGTTATAGAATTCCCACAAACCCAGGTGTCTTGGCTAAAGACTAATAGCAGTACCCTGCACTGATCCTCCAGACACATGCTCTGAGTTACCCTTCCAAAGTTTGATACAAGTTAAAAGACTGAATAACAACCAAGAGTTTTTGTTTGTTTGTTTGTTTGTTTTTGCTAAACTATCTCACTTTGCCCATAGAGATGATCTCCATTTTGCACTCTGTTCCAATAACCATGGCTAGCTGGGGCATCCTGCGGGCCTGGGTCTCTCTTGGTAATGCTGGGCAGGTGAAGAGAAAGGAACAGTACCATTGTGAAATGTTAGCAAATACAAAATTCTATATATGGTCAACAATGTATCTATTATTGTCATGTGGGCTTTTGTCCAAACACAATGCTTTGTAGATGCCAAGTGCTGAAGGCTGAGGGCAGCATCGTTGCTACCCTTTGGTTAAGTCTCAAGTCTAACCTGAGTCCATGAGACACATGGCATGAGAAGTGACTAGAGTCTGGGCTTTGGTCTTCTTCAGAGAACCAAGATGTGCTGATGCAGAAAGCCAAAGGAAGGAAGGAAAGAAGGAAAGCAGGTAGAGAAAAAAAGGGAGGAAGGGAGAGAGAGAAGAATGGATGGGTGGAGGAAGGAAGGAAAAAGGAAGGAAATGTTCTATCATATGCTTGAATAGTAGAAATAATTAATGATCTCAGCTTTGACAGGGTTGATGTAGACTCACAGATGCTAAGTTACGTGATTCAGGAAAAACATTTAAATGTTGAAGGTACGATTTGAATCCAGGTGTCTCTGATTTCTCATTATTTCCTACCAGCTTTTCAAGGAAGTTTTACATATAAAGGCAGAACCATTCATATAGAATTGCATCAGTGGGAATGACAACTTCCTACTCACAGAAGACTATTTCTACACCTCAATTAACTTCTCATACCACTGGTGGCCTGTTAGTCTATGGATAAGGAAGCCATGGACACATATTCCCCCCCCCCACTGGACTTCAGTCTTCACATCTATAAAATGTTCCCACCCATTCCTGCAGGAATGAAGATCCATTCTAGAGAGAGGAGATATAAATGTTGAGTGAAATGGCTCACCCCAGGCTTAGCACATACTAAAAAAGATGGCATGTTTACAACACACAGTATCACCTTTGCCTCTTGTCTCTTGTCATTGGTCAATGGTTTTAGTCCCTTGCTCCTGGGCAGGACAGAGCTGTTGGTGACACTGGCTCCTTGTCTCCTGCCTCATTATTCTGGAGTTCTGCTTTCAGTACCTACTCTAAGGGGGCTGTTTTAATGGGATCATTAGAGAGTGTTTAGTAGATTAAAACTGTGGCTCTCTTCTGAAAAGCAAGTCTGCAAATGGCTTTATGGGTTTCTGGATTTATTTTGTCTCAATGACTCTGCTCAGTTTGCAAATCAAATCAAAGCTGATTTTTCTAACTGCCACTCCTGAGCACCCAGCAGGAGTCTGCAGAGCCAGCTGTGTTCCCTTGAAGGCAGGTTCCAGTGATGGGAGCGCTGCTGTCTGCTGGCAGCGGAGGAGTTCCAACCAATAGCAGGAAGGCAGGCACGCATGTACCTGCTCGGCCTTATTTGAACAGGGGTGGAAAGAGTAGGTCAGAGGAAGCAAATTTTGTTTCTAGAAGGAGAAAAGGTAGATGAAATTATGCGACCTTAAGGATTGATTGACAGAAATAGTAAGAAATCAAATTGAACTCATAATATCAGGTGTCTTTTCAAATGAAGTGAACAAAAGTTGAAGGAAGTTCTTCTAGCTGAAGGGTTCAAAGGCAGAAGTAGTGAGATTCTTATCTCAACAGGAAACCAGTGAAGTCTGGCTTATTTGAGAGATTGAGAGAAAGAAAGAGGCAGATAGAGTGAGTATGGGTATGCCAGGGCTTTCTTCTACTGCAAATGAACTCCAGATGCATACATCACTTTGTGCATCTGGCTTTACATGGGTACTGGGAATCAAACACAGGTCATCAGGCTTTGTAGTCAAGTGCCTTTAGCTGCTGAGCCATCTCTCTACTGGTTCGTTTTCAATAGTGGGTAATTGTAGATCACAGAGTGGACCCTCTAACTCACTTTTATTTCTATCTTCTGAGAGAACAGTCTTGACATAGAGTTTACATTTGAACAAAAAATATGGGCTTGGAAGAATAATGACCTGTTATTCTTCTATCCTTCCACTGAATCCACTCCTCTATTGAAGCATCTACCTCTCCTCATGTTCACAAATCCAAAAACATGTCCATCTATTCATTCATCCTTCAACACCCATGCACCCATTTGTCCATTTGTCCAGGACATTCTATTGAGGACCAATTTATGCTAAGAGCTGGGGATTTAGTGGAGTTCAAAATAGACATGGTTCCTTCACTTATGACTCTAAGTCTAACAAGTAGGATAATATTAAATGTGCAAACAATGGAATATGTTTTTGCAAGTTGCAATGAATGAATGAAGGAAAACACAGCTGTAAAGAGAGTGGAAATGTTGGGTATATATGTTAGTGTGGAGGTGAGGATGGTCTGTCTTAGGAAGTGAGGTTCAAAGTACAGCCTAAACCATGTTATCTGTTAAGCAGACATATATAGTGGCCAGAGAATTTTGGGAGATGCAAAGATCCTGAATTTGCAAGGAACTTGATGTAGTTCTGGAATTGGAGAAAAAAGCTAGGGAGATGGTTCAGCAGGTAAGAGTACAAGCATGAGGACCCAAGTTCAATATCCAGCACCATGTAAAAAGCACATATACACACAAACACACACATACATTATACACATACACACATATACACACATACACATATGCACACATACACACATACATACACACACATACACACATACATATACACACATATATACACATACAACACACACACATATATACACACATACATATACACAGACACAGACACACACTCCACTATACTACATATACACTCAAAATTTAAAACCTAAGACCTGAAAACATACTGTGTGCTGAAGTGTAGTGAAAAAGAGCAGGGAGGTCTAGAAGAAGCTAGAAGGTAATAGAGGGCACGTCATCCAGGAAAGGTGGGTGAGGAGCAGGATTGCAAGAGAAAGCAACCAAGTGAAGACAGAGGTATGGGGGAGCACAGGAGAACCCATGGCTAAGGAACCAGGATGAACATGGCATGAGTTTCTCAACGAGAAACTGACTGGTATAGTTCCAGGATTACACATCAGGTCAGAGATGGCCTTCCCCTTGGCTTGCCATATCCTAGTCAGAAGGCATGAAATGAAATGAGAAGATACACGGGCAACTCCTTCAGCAACTGTGGCTATGTGACACTTCCTCCATAACAAAGGCCATTTAACCTCATCGCAGTACCTCTGAGTACCCAGTCTCAAGCCTTTACCCTAATTTCTCCCAAACCACTTTGGACTGTGTTTGGCTTATATATCCAGCCTGCTGCCCCAGTTCAGCTCATTTCAAACATGGCACAAGCCTTGTTTAATGATTCTAGAACCCCTTCCTTCCTTATTTAATCATAAGTCCTGTTTTAACCACAAGAAGAATCCCTAACCTCTTTTGCTCCCTGGTTTTCTCCTGCCTTCCTTTCAAAGTCTGAAGAGCAACTTAGTTTCTAAATTAAAACTCAGGGCCTGTTTCCCTACTGCTGGTCTTTTCTCTCTGTAGCTGTGAGCAGGTCTGTTCCTAGGGCTAAACTGTGTTAAGCAAAGGGCTTTGAAATGTCCTGGTAACTCTTGACCCTCAGGCAACTCCAGTCAAATTTTGCTCTCCTCTGCTGTGCTCTGTAAAAGCAATAGAAAGAGACTGTTGTCTCCACACCCAGTTCCTCTTTTCAGGTTGGTACAGCCTCTGGCTGTTCTGGACACCAGTCTTGTCCAAGGGTTAGCTACATCCCTTCTCATACCAACTGAGAAGCAGGGTTAGGGGGAGTTCCGAAGTCTGTTTGGCCTGGGGAAGTAAGTAAAAGTTCTGGTCGTCTTACTTCAAGTTGAGGCAACTTCAGAACAATGTATACTTTATTCCAGGAACAGTCCAAGTTTGACTTCCCTGAAAAAACCTCTCACTCAGTCTCTCCCACTCTCTCTATTCCAGTTACCTCTCATGGATTTCTTCTGAGAGTCTTTTTTGACTACATCACCCACCCCCAAATGCTTGTTTAATGATTCTAGAACCCCATTCCTTCCTTATTCAATCACAATTCCTGTTTTAACTACAAGAAGAATCCCTCACCTCTTGCTTCAGGCTTTGCTTCTAGGGATCCTTAAAACAAGTTCACATTCATCTTTATCTGTTCATTGATAAAATCCACTTACTTCCTCCCTGGGATTGAACCCCCACCCTGATCCTTCAAATCTGAGTTAGTCATAACCAATCCCTGGCTGAGGAACAAAGGACAGAGGGGTGTGATTGGGCATCAGTGACCACAGCCCCTCCCTCAATGGGGAAAAAAAGACTCTTCAAGCTCTTGTTACTTTTTCAGCCATGTGTATGTGTGTTTACATGTGTGTGAGCACACCTGTGTGGGGGTGCATACGATGTGCACACATACATGCAGAGGCCAGAGGCTGATGTTGGTGATATCCTTGATCATCCTTCACCTTATTTGCTGAGGCAGGAATCATCCCTTGGAGCCAGAGCTCGTAGGTTTGGCTGGACTAGCTATCCAGCCCTGGGTTCCTCAAGAGCAACGCATGGACGTAAGCAGTGCTTGACATCAATAACTCAGGGTTGTCTCATAGTGACTGATGTGGAGGAAACCCTGACTGAGCTCAACTCTCTTTCCTTCTGTCATAGCTCTGAGTTCCCTGTGCATCCTTATCTGAAGCTGTGTTGGGAAGGATGATTTTTTTTTTCTACACAACTGTAGCAACTTACATTCAGCATTATCTAGGTTTAAGCCTTACTTTTATGTGCTCATAGAGGTCCTATTTTGGGGGCGCTGATATTTTGAGTCTCTCTGATCTTTGGAACCAGGATGAGGATGATTGGAAGATCCAATGCCCTGACTCCTTAGAGCCTTGCCTGGGTTCGCCCAGCTGGGCACTCACACTCATTCATGTATTCGTGCCTCTTCACAGTACCCACACTTGACCTGTGCACACACTGTGCTCAAGGAAGACTATAAGCTAGGAAGACATACTTATGCTAAAGAGAAATGGAGACGTTTTTCTGGCCCAGTTTTTCCAGCCCCCATCCTCCAGCCGATCAGCTAGGTGTCCCAGAGAAGCATGCCTGGTTGATCTTTATGCGTCTGAGGGCTGTGGTCCAGAAACTGTCAGAAGACTTTAATTTAATATCCTCCCCCTCGTTTCCACGTGCACACCTGTTGTCTGTCAAGTCATATGTTCCCAGTTCTTAAGTCAGAAAACAGGACACAACACCTTTAAAGAAGCACCCTTCAGGAGGACCTACACCCAGAGTGTGTCCTTAGAATACAGGGAGGACACAGCAATCATGATGGCCTCTTTCTTGTCTAGAGTTAAAAACTACTGAGGATCTATGGAGCATCACCCCAGTGATGGAGCTTTCTGTTTCCTTCCCTCTCTACTATCTATTTAAGTGGGATGCTGTGGCCGTCTAGGGCCCAGAGCCACCCATTGATGATAGTCTTCCTTCCACATTATCTGTTTATTCCCTGGTAAAGTCAGCCAAGGCCTGTGATTTGTGTCACTTTCATGTACAGGCCATCAATTCTCCTTGTCTCCGGAAGAGCATTTTATATCTTTCCACCAAGTATGCCTAGTTCCCAAGAGGGAGCAAGTTAATGACATGAGTACTCTGTGACTTGATGTGACTTGTTATCACAGAGAGTTCCAGGCTTCTCCTTCCTTCTATATCTTCTTCCCTTGGGTGTCCACATAAGGAACTGATCTCTTTAAAGTTAGAAAAATCCATGTCATAGGTCATGCTTTAATAACTGTATTTGCTCATCTTCTCACCTCTCTCTTCTCTGTCTCTCTCTCTCTTGCTCTGTCTCTCCCCCAACTCTCATTCACATATGTATGCATTTTTCTGTATGCATGTGAGTGTTTATATTGATTTGAATACATTTAAAACTCTAGTTATTGTCTTTGTGTATTGTTTATATCTATGATTACATGTATATTTATATCTTTAAATCTACCAAATGATATATTATAATTTTCATAGCCTTCAAAGCAATCTGTGAAATTATAAATGCTGTGAATAAATGCAAGGATCCGCACCTAATTTTGTCTTGTGTGTGTAGGGGAAAATTCCTCTTGAAAATATCAATTCTATCACAAAAAGATAAACCTGACTTCTAACCATTCAACCTTGTAATAGGTTAAATGATAACAAACCATTCATTGATTTTGTTTTTTAAAACAAATAATAAACAGAAACATGTACCAATTGAAACAGCCAGGCAATTCAATTATAATTAGGAAAACAAAGGTGATGAGGCTGAACAATGTTGCCTTGGTTTTGGGGGGAAGGATAAAAATGTTGAAATGCCAAATACATAACAATGTGGTGTTTGCTTTCTCATTTTAAAGGAGCCAACTCATCGCCTCATATTTGAAAGCCATGTATCCACTAAAAAGTACAATTTTCAAACTATAGGTCTAATAGACATGTTTAAAGAAAAACACCCACATAAACACACACACATATACATACATATATATATATATATGATATGGTACAGAATAATATTTGAGTAAATTTATATTCGTCACTCCACTGACTAATATACCAGCCAATCCATCCATCATTCATCCATCCATCCAGTAAATATGTTTTGAGCTCTTATTATACTTTAAGCAGTATGGTATTAATTTGAACTTAAAATGCAGAGTCTAGATGCAAATGATTCCAGTGTAAATAACAATTCTTTTTTCTTCTTTTCAGACATTTCTGCCTAAACCTTCGCTGTGTGGATGGAAGTAGGGATACTCTGCAGAACAGGCAAGGACAGGCAAGGACAAGCAAAGATTCACAACATACCTTTTGTAGCCAGACGGACACAGTTGATTTTGGTCTCCTGGAAATTAAAAAAAAAATTTAGGTGACAGTTAATCAGTTGTTGACTATATAAGGTGGTTATATAAAGAAAAAAAATACACATATCTATTCATCTGCATATGTATGTGTATCTTTTTAAATTAAAATTTAAAATGTGTCCTTTTCATTTTTTTTCCACTGTTGGGATCACCTTTTAAGTTCAGCTGTGTATTATTTCTTCTCAGGCTTGGAACATATGCTGTTCTGTTTGCTTCATGGTACCTATTACCTCATCTACCTCATTCTCAAACAGAAATTCTGCATTAATATTTCAGCACCCCAAAAAGTTTAGCAACACTCACTGAACACTCACTGGGTGTGTTGTTTTAGGTGCGTGAGCAGCAGATAGAACAAGGACTTCCCCAGGACACTCTGTGACAAGCGGCAATCCAGCTACTTACACAGGCTGAGGGCCACTTGGCCACAGTCCCATGGGTGTGAAATATGGAAGAAACAAACGGCAAAGTTCTTATTCAAAACGTCACTTTGGCCCTGATGTCTCTGGTGAGTCTCAGTTTCAGGAATGACTCTGCCTATGGAATCTCTTCTGGGTGAACTATCTAGTTGTTCTTGGCTATTTTATAAGTGAACAAGATCTATACATTTATGACATTGTTGGGCATGCTATGGAGATCCAGAAAAGCCTGCTATGGAAGAAGAGAAGTTGACTGTACTGGGATTCATTTCCCAGGAGGTCCTGGAGCCAGCGAGAAGTCCCAGCTGACTAAATTAGAGTCTGAAGGCAATACAGAGATGAAAGCAAAGCAAAGAATTCAAGGGTGCGAGACACCAAACTGGAAATCTCTCAGGATCCAAGGCTTTTCGCAGCATTGCTCACAGAGTCACACTGCATTTTGAAGGCATTTGTGTGTATTGGGTTATAAAAGGTTATGTTTTGATAACAGGACCCATGAACGTTCACAGATAAAAACAGCAAAGGGTTATCTTCCACTCAAACTACAAAGCAGGTGTGCAGGTGGCTCAGGGGGATAGGTGTGGAGGGATATGATAATCACGCAATCATTAGTGTTCCAGGGGAACTCAAGCTCTGGACATCAACTATATTGGATCACAGTGACACTTTCACTTCAACTTGGGTTTCATTGGTTAGAACCAGTCACACGACCACGCCCAGTCTCAGTAAAGTGAGGAAATGGAATCTTCCCTGTATTCTGAAGAAAAGACACGGAGATGTTCTAGAAAAGTCTATTCCATGTATGCGCTCATCTTGATATGACTTCTCATAATTATTTCCAGTGGTCTTGACTCTGGCTCATGAGGACACAGACAGTTTGTGTTGTTTGCATAAGAAAGGTGTGGGGATACTGAACTATGGCTGTGAGGTTCATTAACATTCTTCATCTGCAAATCTTCATAAGATTTCAAGTCTTTTTGAGCCATCATTGACACTCATATTTGTCCCTATTAATGTACAGTGAGGAGAACAGGACTCAGCCGTCCACATTAGGCCTTGTCCATATGTCCATAGGATGATTATATGTCAAAATTTTCCTTACTTAGACTGGGATTCTAGGAACTTGGTCAACCTCCTAGCCAAGTACAATTAAATTTACCATTACTGGGTTCCATCTTAAGCTCTTGCAATTGTTTAGATTTTTCTCAATTTTCATCAGAATTAATTAATAATTAATAAAAAGAATTAATATAAGTAGCAATTTGGCAAATGTCACTTGTCAAGACTGATGGGGTATACAAAAAAATCCTTCATCCAGACTGATACTCACCTGTACCTCAGAATCACAACTAACTAGTTACCAATCTCTTGACTGCTTGAGTGTTTAGATAGCCTCAAATGCTCAATTGATCAGATTTATTTTTTTGCACAATAGTGAGTTGCAAAGATGGTCAATTTTATTTCAGGTACTGGATCTCTGTTTATTGCATTTTCCTTATCTACCAGCCTAAGAATTGTCTTAAAGAAAGAAAGTTGGGTTGGCATTGCTTAATATTTAGCACAAGTGCTTCCTTTTCATTCTTTTTTCACAACGAAAATTTCCCTTTTCAGACAAATAATTTCTCCTTTAATGTTCTATTTTATAGAATAGAAGATACAGAAGTGTTAAAGAAGCCATGAAAAAAATCATGATTCAAATATATAAAGTCTTCACTTTAGATGTTTATATGAAATATGATAAAAGAATATGTCTAGAAAATAGAAAATAACTGAAAGGAAACCTAAAGCAGGAAGATTCCTAAAGGTGATATCCAAAAAGCTAAAGTTACAAATAAGTAATAACCTGCATGTGATGATAAAATGAACAAATTTTTTTTTATATTTGAATAAAAAGGAACGTTCTTCAAATCGTGTTGGTTTCATTTCTGTGCTTTACTTAAAGAAAATGTTCCTTAGAGAGCTGAGGAAAGCCTGCAGGTGGAGGTGTCACTGTGACCAAGCTTGAGGAACTGTGAAGAGTAGGAAAGGTCCAAAGACCACAGACAACCAGAACCAGAGGCTCACAACTTCATGTTCATGCAAAGAAAAAAGAGATTTTTTAAAAAAAATGCATTGGGAAGCACATCGATTTGATGCATGATTCCTGAATCTAACAGTGGGCAAAGGTGAGGTGAGTCTAAGACTGCTGGGAGTAATTTGCAACCCTTAGCATCCAGGGTAGATGCTTTGGAGCAACCCCAAGGATACCCAACTCCACAGATGCTCAAGTTCCTTAAGTCAGTCCCAAATCCTTGGATTCCTCATCCGTGAGCACCGAGAGGTAACTTTCAAGAGATTCAATCTCTACATCTATGAATGTACTCTCAAGGAATAATCTCAAACATAAAAATTTCCAGTCATACTGTCTCCAAAGCTCTTTATTAAAGTAACACCCAGGAGCAATGCATTCGTCTAACCATACAGGCACAGTAAATAAAATGGTGGCCAGTGAACAAAGTATTAGATTACACAGCTATTAAAATAAAAATGGTTTTGAGGACCACAAAATGACATGGAATGATGGACAAAAGAAAACATCAAATGAATAAAGAAAGTTCTATTATAATTATAATTCAGCAAAAATGTCCTGAAGGAAATATTCTAAATATTAATTGTTGTGCTCTTAATTTGAAATGACATACCAAAGTTATAGGCATCTTAATCTCAAGTACAATTTGATGCAATTTTTATTTTTACCAGAGAAGCATGTACTTATGACCAGCACCCAAATCTACACACATAATGTCATCAGTATCTCAGATGTCTCTTCCTGGCTCCTTCTGGTTACTTCCTCCCAGCAAGGGAAAACACTAACCTTTTTTGGGAATTTTCTCCTTAAAGAGTAGTCACACTGATTGGAATTCTGGGTAATTACAGTGGTAAGCTATTCTCCTATCTCTCTTCCTTACGGTGTCATTTTTGAGAACTTAGACTGCTCCTTAGAATCACCTCTTCCACAGTTGAATGAAATTCAGTAAAAGCAAGCCATTTCTTCCCGCCACCTCTCCTCCTTGAACTTTGCAGTCTGTTTGTTGTAACAAAGGGTGCATCTCTGACCATGTTTACGTCTCCCTGATGCTCACAAACATGAAGCTGATGTGTTCACTTTCTCCTCAGTTCCTGACAGCTTTAATTCCTTAAGCAATTTGTCTTTGTTGGTTTGAATTAGGTATAAAATTACAAAGCCCTGAGTCACTCTCTTGACCTTCTAGGTGACTGAATTGACAGTCAGCAAATCAGAGATGTGCTGGACCTTCCGTCACATGGAAGGTCTGGCCACCCTGCCTGTCTCCAGATCCCCAGTCATATCAACATGTAGGAAATGAGTACGTTTTTGTGCTCAGATTGTACAAGTTTGGGGAATGGAAAGCCAAAGGAGTATTGCCTATTATATCTCTATTGTAAACTTACTTCTAGGTCTATGATATATATTGGGACAGTGTAAAACAATTTCATTTCCTGATCATTTTGACATCACTCATATCCTATTTCCAACCTCAGATGTGGAAATCTTCACACAACTGAATGTCACCTTGGGGTAGAACAAACATCTGTATTTTTGTGTTTATGATGAGGTCTGTTTCTACTCCATGGTCTGCCGGTCACTTTTCCTCTCTGTGTCTCAATATCCCCATAATCAAATGACAGAGAAAGAGGAAAAGGCTATTTTCATGGAGAAGCCAGGACATCCCTTGTTTTCCAATGGGCTGACTCTGGTCTCAGCCGCGTACAGTATTCTTTTCAGTATTCTACCTTCTTGATTCTTGACATAATTTCTCATGCAAGCCTGTCTTTTAAAAGATATTCTCTATCTTATTTCTAAGAATGCTTCATAACTGCTGATAACCTCCATTTTAGAGTAAACCAAATCTGACCTATCCAGTAACCCACCCATTCAGCCTTTAACTACTTAATGCAATTATGAGATGCCTCTTCAATGGAAGATCTCAATGAAAGTTTTTAAGGCACCACGTGTGCCCATAGCTTCTTCTGATCATCTAGAAGGAGCATGGTTAAGCTGTCCTGCCACCCTGATCAAGATGCCCTCATTAGCTGGGAAATATTTGCAAATCTCCCTCTATTGATCCATGACCTTCCTGATTTACTATGATGGAAATTTAGCTCCAACCTCATAACTACCAAGTGGTTTCTCCCACGTGCCTTTGTCTTCTCTAACAGTTAGCTTCCCTTTGAATATCATGGGATTCAACCTGGAGTCTTCCCAAATTTTTCCAGTTATTTTGGCTCATGTCATCTAAACCCTTTAAGGCTTGGGAACCTAATTGTTTGTTCATTATGATTTGATCTGTCAATGACTAGATACTTACTGAACAATCACCATGTGCTTGGCATTGTTCTGGGAGCTGGGATTACAATGACAGAGACAATAGGAATGGTTTCTATCTTCATAGGTTATGCATCTCAGAGAAAAGTCAAACGTTAGGCAACTGTTCTCATAAAAAATATCCAATTATAAGTAGCAGTAAACACTAGAAGGGAGAAGTATTAGGTGTTCCAGTTGTATAAGGGAAATAAGAAGAACTGTGGGTGGGATGGGAGATATTTTGCTGCTTGTAAAAGGACCATTTAATCTGCACCTGGGAGAGAAGTAGGGGTTAGACATATGAAGTGTCAGGGGAGGTTGTCCCAGACTCAAAAACATATGTGCAATGTCCTTGAAGTGGGAAAATGAAGGGTTCAGGGAAGCCATAAATAAGTCCGGTATGGCTATAATCACAATGAATTACTTGATGCATGGTGTGTGAGGAAGCTAGATCTATAAGCCTGGTATGGGTTTCTCTAGTGTAGCACTTTGCTCTTTACTTTAAGAGCAAGAGAGAGCCATGGGAGTGATTCAAGCAGGATGAAGAAAAATATCAGATTTATATTTTCTAAATGTAGAGGCTGTTGTATAGGGAATAGAATCAGTGCAAAATAAAATAGTTCATGAAGAGGGTGGTGATGAAGACCAGGAAGTAGGAGGCTGCAGGGGTCCCTCCTCGACCTCCTCTTGCATTTAGGATGCACAACTCAAGTCTGTTTCACCTCATAGCTCTCTAATCATCTTGTCCCTCCCTCTGCTTATAGGCTATCTGGGTTTGTGGTTCTGACGATTGTGTCTTCAGCCTAACCCTCCTGCAACCTGACTCCCTTGGACTGTTTTCCATTGCACTGACCTCTAAGCCTTTGTCTTCTATGGGTTCTAATCCCAGAAAGAAGCCATAAGGAATTTTTTTAAATGAGAATCCTCTTTTTATTTTATTTTATTGGTGAATGTCTGGAAGAAGAGGAATTGAGAAAACCTGATTCAAAAAGAGAATCCTCTTTTTAAACAGTTCCCACTTCACATATTTTATGTCTTTCCATTCTTTTAATAAGACTAGGAGGTGAATACCAGCATGCCCATCTTTTTCTCATAAGACAAGATTACATGACATTTTTGAAGATTGCACAGATGGTAAGCCAGGCTCAAATGCAAAGTAACCTTTAAGCAAGTGGCCTTCTTCTCTGGTGTCTGTAGACAAATACTCCTGTGCCATTCACCTGCTTCCTTGGGTCTCATGCAGGCACAGAAAGACAGCTCAAACAGCCTGAGCAATTTTCAATATAAAGACATTCTGTTTGGACTTGACCCCGGAGCACAAACAGTATCAAAGTCAGAGACAGAAAGGGAAGTATAGAGGTTCTGGAAACGCAGAGCGATCAGCACCATTAGAAGGTGACTCTCTCCATAAAAAAATTCAGCATTCCACTAAAGGACATCAGAAGTGTTGTAGGAATTAGATGAAGCTGAGGATTCCAAACCAATATGCAAAAAAAAAAAAAATCAGTAACACTTTTCAACCAGTAACTAACTTTCTGAGAAATCACAAAGGCAATCTCATTTGGTGTAATTACCAAAATGGGAAAAATATATGTGTCAACTATTCCCCTGGAATATGATTAATATTCAAAATAATTATGAAACTAAAAATAAATTTTCAAGAGAACAAGGAAACATATTTAAAGAGAGGCAAATGATTTATATGGACACTTCTTAAAGTACAAATACAAATAGATCAGACACATATGAAAAATTTAGAAATAACCAGCCAAGGAAGTGAAAGACATCTACAGTGAGAATTATAAAACACAGAGATGAGAACTTAAAGAAACACATACACACAAATGAAAAGACCTCCCACATTCAGGAATTACGATACATTATCATGGGAACGTAAATTAATACAGCCACTGTGAGGTATGAAAGTTCCTCAGAAAAACTAAAAATAGTTCTTCCATATGGTCTAGCTATTCACTTCTGGCTATATATTCAAAGAAAAATGAAATCAGCATAATACCAAAGAGATACCTGCATGACCATGTATGTTATGGTTTTAGTCACAATACCTGGGTTGGGGATATAGCTCAGTGGAACAGCTTTTGCCAAGCATGTAAGAGATCCTCTGTTTGACCCCCAACACATACAAAACCATCTACAATAGCTGAGACACAGAATCAGCCTTGGGTACATCAACCGATGGATAAAGTGTTGTATATCTGAACCATGGAATATCATTCATCCATAACAAAGAATGATATCTTGTCACTGGTACCAAGATAGACAAAACTGGCTATTATTATATTAAGAAAAATAAGTCAGATACAGAAAGACAAATATTGCATGTTCTCTCTCATCTATGGAAGTTAAATGTTTCTATGAATGTAGAATAGTGATCACTATTCTCTGTGAAAGGTGCTGGAGGAGGGATAGTGTGAGATTGAGGAATGTAACAGAAGACAGAGGGACGGGTTCTAGAGTTCTGTAGGACAGCAGGGTGAGTGTAGTTCAGATAACCGATTATGTATTTCATGAAGATCTAGAAGGGAGGAGCCTAGAGGCTACAGATACAAAGGAACAAAACAATAAACAAGAAAGCAGGGAGGACTTCTGGCATTAAAAAATATAAGATTAAAGGAAGTGTTAGTAGAAACACCAACTTTCATAAACTCCAAATGAAGCTTTAAAAGGAAAGACTAATGAAAACACAGCAGCAAGTGTTATGCAATTAAGAAAGATAGTAAAGATGATGTAAAATATGTAATGTAGTGAGACCAAATAGAGTGGGCATGTGAGGATGCTTCTCAAAATTCAGTGAAAAAGACTCACCAAGCAAAACTGTACCCCACCTCCCATATCTGAAGCTCACACCTAAAGCAAGATTATTCAGAAGGCAAAAAGTAAAGACATGAGAGAGGCTCCGATTGACAAATGAAGCCAATCCAGAAGCAGTAGTGGTGATCTTGATATCAAACAAGAATTCTTCTAGGAAAGCATTAAACATAGCAGAGGACACTGTTTCAATGCTAAGACTCCCAATTAACAAGGCACAAAACAAGTATGAATATTTATGTACCCAAACACATCAATTTACATACAAAGTCAATAGTAGCCATATATACCAACAGATATTAGAGGACCTAATGACAGCAAAGTCCTATTCAAAATGGCAACAATTAGATGCACAAAGTGGCACATGCATCTGGAGTTTATTTGCAGTGACAAGAGGCCCTGGCATACCCAAACACCAATATTGAATCTCTCTCCTCTCTCTCTCTCTTCTCTCTCTCTCTCAACCTCATTCTCTCTCTCTCTCTCTCTCTCTCTCTCTATCATAAACAAATAAAAGATATTTTTACAAAATGGCAACAATGAGGCTGGAGAGATGGCTCAGCAGTTAAAGCACTTGCCTGCGAAGCCAAATGACCCTGGTTCAATTTCCCAGCACCCATGTAAAGCCAGATGCACAAAGTGAGGTCATTTGCAATGGCTAGAGGCCCTGACTTCTCTCTCTCTCTTTCTCTCTCTCTCTCTCTCTATCTCCTCTCTCTCTCTCTCCCATCTGAAAATAAAAATATATAAAATATAGCAACCAATTATTTGATTTTTGGTTATCAACTTGTAAGGAATGCATAAAGACAACATAAAGAAAAAATTTACATCACTCCTAAAAGACACGCATAGACTTGAAAACCAAGCAGAAATCCAGCCCTTGTTCTCAGGGGAAGTAGATGTTCCTATTCCTGTCATTGACACAGTGTTTCACGGTCGGTCCACTGTGATAGTGTACAGTGTTAGCACATACGAATTATGCCATAAATAATGAATGAAAGTAGACACTCAAATTTTAGTTGTGTTTCTTAGTGATTCGGTGATGTTGGGAAAATCCCCTGGAAGAACTATTTAATCTTTCTGATTCACTGTGATCTCATCTGTACAAGAGAATAATACATTCTTAACATCCCAATAGGGTGAACCAAATTTTATGTGCAAGGCAATTTTTTAAAAAGCCTGAATAATGTAAAGAAGTATACAGAATGGCTTTGTGATAGTCACAAATCAATATTTAGATTAATGCTAAGGTTTTTTAAAGCATTACATATTTCCATCAGAATAAACTCCAAGCTTTTTAGCATAGTATGTATGCGAGGCCCCACTGTCTGCTCTCTGACTCTGGTCTTCTCTCCAAGTTCCACAGGCAACCTTACTAAATCTTCACGAATGTAGCAGAGAGTCTGCAGTCTTTGGGCCTTTGCTTATATGCCCTTTTGTGCAAAACACACCATCTCCTGCCCCATTGTCTCCCTAGGAAATATTACTTACATCCAATATTCAATGTGAATGTTGCCTTTCTGGAGCTCTTTTTAAGAGCTTCTAAGCCTAAAGCTGTGAGCCTGGTTGTCTGCCACTGTAATTCCTGATAAAGTTTATTGCACACATTTGTTTTCATGACCATCTTCTCTGCTGGATTGTGGGTTCCCTGAGGGCAGAGGCTCTGTCTTATTTATCTGTGCATTCCTCTACAGACCCAGAGTGAGCCTTTAGTAAATGGCCGTATGGAGTGTCCTCACCATCATCATTAAACCCCTCTTACAGAGGGGTTTACATGAAGAATGAAGGTATAATTTGCAGAGTAAACATGCATATGGGCTGGGGAAGAACTGGGTTTAAGCCATACTTTGCATATCAGTTTCTCCTTCTGCCACAAGAAGGGAACCAGGCTATCTATCAGCTGCCTTCCAATGTTATATTTCATGCTTCCCATTCCCCAGCAAGAGGAACTGGAGGCTATGGATTAGATGTAAAAACCATCCCCTAATCAGAATGTCAGAAGTGTGTTTCCTCGGGGTACCTTGGAGAGGGGTTTGGGTTTTCCATCATAGCCAGCAACCCCAGGTCTGAACCAACCTAAGCCAGAGCTGCTCTTCAAGGTTCTCTGCATAGTGTTTATGTGACCTCAACGATCTCTGCTCTCTGAAAGCAATCCATGGAGCTGTAATTACTAATTGATGTTTGTAAAATCTTTGAAATTCTCAGGTGACAGATGTAATCAAAGGCCAATTTATTATGATAATTGTTATTAGTACAGCTTCTCAGTATTTGTTGATGTTAACTGCAGGGCCAGCAGGTGTTTTATGACTGAACTGGGGATTGAGGCTGGCCATATCTGATGGGGGAAAGAGAAAAGAATGAGGTGAGAGGATTTGGGAGGTTTTAAGGACTCCTTCTGGCTCTAGTGCTGCAATATTTCTCTACAAAGCCACAGTGTGGAGTAAGACTCAGTAGGAAAAGAGCTCTGAATGTGCAAAACTGCCTGAATTTTGGAATGCACAGGTTCAAACCCACCTGAGTATTTTGATTCTGGAAATGTGCCTCAGTAAACCATAGCTTCTTAGGGTCTTGGTCTGTTCCCGTTAAATGTGAATGCATGCAGTACACTGCACTTGCTATGGTGGAAAGATAGGTTTGAAATAACTCATCATGGATCAGGGAATGAAAATCAGAAGATTGTTGAAGTATCCAGGCTAGAGGTAGTGGTGTGCAAGGCTACAGAGGTGGTCTTTAAACTGAGAAGACTGTATGGTTTAGAGAGCACCTTAGACTTTAGAATGAATAGGACATGAAAGGGGACCCCCATTCAAAGGGGTCCGGGGTAACCAAGACTTCACTGAAATAGGAAAGTTAGAGGCTATATTTTGAGGGGATAAAAACAATTATAGTTTTTTTTAAAAATGATCCATTATCTCTTATCTCCATTAATCTCTGTTGGTTTGGTTCAGGTCAATCTTTCCTACTCTGTAGCCTAATACATTGAGCTTATGAGTTTACAAAGTTGGAGGAAAAAGATGCAATGTGAACAGAGGTCAAAGAAAATGCCCAGCCTCCAGGAAGGGCCTGAGGAATTGCCCCCCTCTTCATTTGTTTCTAAATACAGCACACCCTACTATGTAAAATACGAAACTCAACCAAAACGAAGGGCTTGCAGAAATACTGCCCCACTTCCCGTTTGTCTCCAGATGCGGAGGACCCAAGTGTCCTTTGAAATCTCACTCCTGTCTCCATCATGCATCCAGTGTATATGCTGGGGTCTCATCATGCCATGTTCTTGCTCTTGCCTGGTTTTCTTGGTCCTCTCTGAGTTCCCTCCTCTTACATCATGTTCACAGTCTATTTTAATTTGATGTAATTAAAGTCTGTACCCACTCCCGTGGATTTCGTTTGCTCTTTTTGTTCATGCACCTCTGCCCCATGTATAACACCTGCGTGTGATATTCTAATAATGTAGTGACAATGATGACATTCATTTATTGTATGCCAAACACCAAAGCCTTGTTCAGATAACTAGGTTACCATTTACAAGCATCTGTATATGTATGGCACTTGGATGAAGAGGATTTTTCATGTAAAAAACTTGGATTTCTGAAGTTACTTGCCTCAGGTCATAGAGTTGATCAGAGGCAATCTATTCAGTAGGACATGCTAAGCATAGTCATCAAAAATGTTGAGATGAAACAAACTTGGAAATTCATTAATTTTATTTAACAGCATTAATTAGAATTAATGCCATTTTATAGCACAAGAAAAAAATCTTTGACTGAAAATGGCTCCATTAAATTCTAATATTATAACCCCTGACTCCACAGAATCGATATAGAAAGGACTAATTGAGTGTTTGATTAAAATGATCTTATGATACTGGCCAGCATCTCTCCAGGTCCCTTATGTAAGGATGTGTGTGATAAATCCCCTTTGAGTATCTCTCCTGAAAAATAAGCATGCTTCCAAGAGAAACTATGCAAGCCTGCCACATGTCCTTTTGACCTTGACTTCCCATAAGCTCAAGCAGTAAAGATCATAACCATTTCATTAACCACCTACACTAGGCACCTGGCTTAATGATTCTCTTTCTTCTACTATGTTTCTCAAGTTAATGTATAATTTGTATCAATATGAATACATATGTACTAATATACACATGTGCATAAATATAAGCATGTTAAAACATTTATCTTAGGTACATATATGTTGGATATATATATATATGTATATATATATATTACCCACACTTAATATATACATTCACATTAACATTCTGACTTTCATTTGAAAGGTCATTAACAATGATCAGGAATTAAGATAATTCATTAAAATTATTCACAATGGATTATCACACTTACTGTTTACCTCTTACAAGTACCCCAGTGTGGTGAAGAGGACATGTCTCATCTCCATTTAACAGATAAGACAAGTGAGGTTTGCAATTTAAGTACTCACTTCATGTAGCTAATAAATGGTAGGATAAGTTCATGAATCCACAAATTCATTTCTCAAATTTAGAGTTTTCCCTACCTTTTCACTGTTTGTGAGCAATTACATCAAGCTTGATAGGGACCCATACTTTGGAGGGGTCAATGGAGGCAGAGACCCTGCCATGTGGACACTTGCGCTACTATTATCAGATGGTTTGGATCTGAGGCCTGGGCACTGAAGCCTCAGGGCCCAGGCTGACAAGATTATCAGCTGTCAACATTTGGGTAACCTTCATCTCCTTCTCCAAATGAGTTTAAAGTATATTTGCATGGTAAGGAAAATGTTCTTGCTCCCTCAGGCCTCATATCATGACCATAAAATCTGTAAGAACTGTAAGTGAATGAGGAAATAAATTAGCAACCTGGGAGAACTCATCTTGGTATTTGTACAAGGTGACACTCAGGGAATTTCCTTCCTACCTGAAGAGAGAAGTTGGAACCCCAGAAGAGCACTAAGAGAAGTTCAGAGTGTTTAAGAACAGGCAATCAGGCTCAGTTGATGGAGGGGAGCCAAAGAAGTAGAGATGCCTGAGAGGGAGGTGAACTCCAATGGAGAGAATTCCCTGGACTCCAGAAGGAGGCCTGAACAGGCAAACCAACCCAAGACAGACAAGTACCAGGAAGGGCTTTTACCAGATGGAAGCTTTCTAAAGTGACTGCAGATGGTTGACTAGGATCAACCTAGATTCCAAATGTCCAGTTTAGTGTCTTTCAATTTCCAAAGGACTTCTTTTGAAGAGTTAGTAAAATACAGAACTATGTTCCTGATGCTGGACTATGGAGACAAGTCAGCCAACATGTTTGTGAGAACCTTGGGCACATAACTTTCTTTTGTTTCTTGGCTTAGCCACTGATGTGTGGGACAGGCTATCTAAGGTTGTTTGAGGTTTTTCACCACCCTGCATGACCCCAATGGGAAGGACCTTTGTGAAGTGGAACAGTGTATGGTGAGTGCCAAGCATCTCTTCACCAGACCGCCATGGAGGACAAGAGGGAAAGCTCTGGTTCCTTCTTAGGATGAAATCACTGACTCTGGGATTCTTGGTTGTAGGGGGAGTCAAGGGGGGGGGAGAGTTCCAGAAGCCCATTCATCCATTGACAGAAATTAAGCCACTCTGTTGACTAGGCAAAAGGTGGTATAGGTACAGCCAGCTTGCTTAGTGTCTGAGACACAGCAGGTACTCACTCAATCATGGAATCCTTGGTGTTCATGATAGGAACAGGACAGCTGCTTCAAGCATGCTCCTGAGTGTCACGAGAATTTGTGGGCAAAGCCTAGTTTCCAGGGGAAAGTAGAGGAGTCACTTGAGGGACATGGGAAGAAGTCATTGGCTCATTCTTTTTGAAATGACACATAGCTTTGTGCTTAGCCTTCATGAATGGACTGTCAGAATGCTATGCATGAGCTTGTGTGGAAGAGCACTGCTGATACACCACATTTCTCTTCCTCTGACGTGGCAATTATATCAAGATGGACCATCTATCAGCCCAAGTCTTTGAGCAACTATGATAAACAGATCTTTTCTTTAGACCCATAAACATAAATGAAAAAAACCTATTTTCTGATAATTGACTAATATTTTCTTGTTAGTGACTAAAGAATCATTTTTTAAAATATTTTATTTATTCATTTTCAAGCAGAAAGAGAGAGAGAGAGAGAGAGAGAGATAGAGAGAGAGAGAGAGAGAATGCACCAGGGCCACCACCTTGTAGGTCTGGTTTATGTGTGTAATGGGGAATTGAACCCAGGGCCTTAGGCACTGGAGGCAAATGCCTTAACCGCTGAGCCATCTCTCCAGCCCAAAGAATCATTTTGTTTACACTAAACAATATAGAAATTTTCCTATAAGTTCACAGATGTAATATTCAGTATTAAAATTGCCATGTGATCAACCATGTGGCCTTAAGTGTATGTTATATGAACTTGGGTATCCCACAGATTTTCATTCTAGGGTCTATCTGACCTTTTAATTTCTATATATGACTTTTGGATAATCACTAACAAATCAGATCAACTACATCAAAATACTCCAAAGGGGCTTGCAATCATGAGTGAGAAGTGAAACCAAGAGGTTAAAGCCTAGAGTGAGTCATGTGTGAGTCTCAGTCATCAATATCCAGACATAGGTAAGAGTCATGAGGTCCTCCAGAGTTAGGAAGGTATGAGTTTCCCTGTGGAGGTTATTGGACAAACTGTGATGGGCCAGGAAAAGTTGTTTCACTCACCCCTCCCTCAGAAAAAAAAATCACCAAAAGAAATATTACAATGCAATGCCATAGATGCTTTTAAATACCTTGTCTCATTTACTCTCCACCAAGTTTCTGAAACGTAGATCATTAATCACATTATCTATCTGGAGATCGCAGAGAACAGTCATAACTCAGAGCCAAGTCTATTAGATGTTTGACTCTCAGTCGTTCTATCGTACCAAGCTACAGAAAAGCCATCCCTATGCAAACATTCTTTTCACAGTGCTTGGGTACAACTAAATATAAACTCTACTGATTCATTCAGAAGTGCAGAATTTTCCCTAACCCAGCCCTACCTAGATGGTCTCAACTATTATTATGTGATTATACTGTGAACATGGTGATCCATTCAGCATAGCATCTGGCTTCCAACTGCTCTCAAGAGGAAATTGAGTTCAAGAGCTGGAAGAGAAAGGAAGAGAAAGAGAACAATCCCTCTTCTACCTCCCACTTCTCTGATTTAGCTCAGCATTTGGCAGAGATGGTATCCAGGTTAAATGTACCCATCCATGATGAAAGGGCTGTGGCGAGGAAGGAGTTTTCTCTAAGTAAATAGAACATGCATAACAGCTATGACCAACAAAATGGGCCTTCCGATGGATATTTGCATGAATTCGCCACATTTGTTTTGCATCCAACCGTTAATTATGGTCTTTTCAACTTCACAATCATGGCTAATGGTAGTGGGGATACAGAGAACAGTAGATTCAGCAGACCTCATTCTGGGAAGAGTGGGAAAGAAACAATTCGAAACTGCGCCCACCCACTGTTTATAATCGAGACAGCTACTCTGGGTATCATTTGCAGGATATGGAGGAAGTCAAGGCTGTCCAGGACCCTGGAGCTTCGAAAATGAGACATCTGGGTAAGAAGTCTTACTACTGCGATGGGAGGAAGGTCCTTTAGGGTTCATCTGTCTATGGTGAAATTGCTTAGAACCACAATTCTCATTCCACAGTGATTGAAAATTCAGACGGTAGTGATATTTTGCCTTTTATCATTCATGATCTTTTGTTCTTATTTAGTCCATGAAATCAATGTGTGAAGGATGAATTACTATTTCAATCTATAAATGAAGAAATTAATACTCAGACAAGAAATAGTTAATTCTTCAGTCTTCATTCATTCATTCATCTATCTATCAAATAATTATTGTCTACTCTTAGTAGACAATATATGTTCCATATAAAAGCAACATAGATAATATAGCAACAACAACCCCCCAAAAACCAAACTCTCCAAACTTAAGAACAAACAAGGGGCTGGGGAGTTCAGTTGAGTCAAAGTTTCTATACCTAGTAACTATATAAAAGCCAGTCATAGTTGTGTACATCAATAATCACAGTGCTGGAGAGGAAGAAACAGGATGATCCCTGGGACTTATTGGTTAGCAGGTCTAGACAAATCAGTAAATTTCTAGGTTCACTGAGAGAATCCATCGCAAAAGCAAAGGTGGAGAGCAACATATTGCCATTACATCAAGATCTGGCCTCCAGACATACATGCACAAAGTGCACACACACACGTGTACAAACATACATACATATATCATGTATGCACATATATGCACAAATTACAAATAAACAAAACAACAACAATAACTATGAAAACCCAGAGTTCCTCAGTCTTGGAGCTCTTAGTGTAGTGAGAGAAATGTGAGTTATACAAAGCCAGTGTTAGAAAAAGAGGGAACTGGCCCGTGGGTACTGACATGGGCTTCCAGGTAACATGATTGGGAAGTTCTTGGAGGATATGACATTGAAAGTGAAGCCTAAAATAAAAGCAAGATCTTGTTTTGCAATGAAAAAATAAAGAGAGATTCAGATAAAATAACAGCTTGTATCAAGGCTCCAAAGTGAGAAAAAAAATCTTGATCTAATAAATAATGCCTAATAGAAAGTTTCAAATGGAAAAAGTAGTTAAATGTAGTGGGCATTTTAAATTTTCTGCAATATACATACTGTATTTGAAACATAGTGTTGGTTGGAGAACCTATTTTTAAGGTGGGCAATCAAACAAAGGAGTCTATCAGCCAACAGGGAGATAAGTATGAAAGAGATCAAGTGATCACAGAAATGTTACCAAGTGGCTAGAACAATGACTCATTGGTTAAGGCACTTGCCTGCAAAGCCTAACAACCCTGGTTAAATTCCCTAGTTCCTACATTAAGCCAGACACACAGTGGCACATGCATTTGGAGTTTATTTGCAGTAGTTGGAGGCCCTGGAATGCCCATTCTCTCCTCTCTCTCTCTCTCTCTCTCTCTCTCTCTCTCTCTCTCTCTCTCTCTCTTTGCCAATACATTTTTAAAAAGTTAAAAAAGAAACCATGCCAAGTGAGACATAAAATTAACTGAATGTTAAATATCAATGATATGGCTTAGGTGCCCAAAGGTGGGTAGTTGGCACTACCCACACTCCCACACTCTTCTCTGAAAGGTTGACTCAGAAAATATTTGATTTGCCCAAATCAATAAAATCAGTGAGAAGGGGTCAGCAAAAGCAATAGAATTTGGCTTTATAGAAGGGAGAATGTTCTACTGATTTTACCTGCCCCATGAAAGAAGAAATCTCCTTTTCACTCCAAAGAATTGTAGCAATCAAGCCCAGCTGAGAATACCTTACTAGATGTTTCTTTTTTCTTCTTCCGGTCTAGATTAGATGACACTTCAAAGTCTATCCAACCCTAAAGTGCTGTAGATGTACAAGATAACTATCTCCAAAACAAATGGGTACAATACAGCCTGATTTCTAAGAAAGGCAGGCTCTGTGAATTCAGCACTTAGGACAGCGCTCACACACATGGGTTTGTCTTGTTACCTGCAAGCATCAATGGATAAATACAAGATCACTAATCAGACAAAATTTCTACATAAGTGCCTGTGAACAACTCATCCTTCATGAAAATACCTGAAAGGATGCTGAGCATCATATGTTATGCACCTCATGCTTAAATTCTCTATGGCATTCATACAGCTGGGAACAAAATATCCCCCATTCATAGACAACTATGAGCATTACAGAATACAAATTTTTACCCTATCAAACTTTCAGTGAAGAGAGTGGATGGTGCCAATTACCCACCCTTGGGCATCCAAGGCATTTCATTGCCAGTTAACATGCAGCTCCTTTTATTTCTTACATGGCATAATTCCTATGGTCCCTAGATCTCTTTCATCCTGATCTTTCTGTTTTTGGGTAAATTCCTTTGTTTTAATACCCTCCTTTTAAAAAAGGTTCCCTAAACCAACACTATGCTTCAAATAAAGTTATTACCTACTGTAGTAGTTTGATTCAGGTTTTCTCCATGAATGCTTGATCCCCAGCTGATGGCAGTTTTGGAACTGGAACATTGTTGGAGCTGTGTTGTTGGGGGTGTGGGATTATGGGGATTATAGCCTGCTTCCCCTTGCCAGTGTTTGCAGTGCTGTGGTGGAGGGGATGTCCAGCTTCTGCTCATGTGGTCATTTTCCTTGCCATGATGGAGCTTCCATCAACTGCCTTTGGTTGTCACAGCAACAAGAAAGCTGACTTCAATACCTGGCTAGTCTATTTTAACTTTTCTTCTCATCTTTATCCTCATACAGCAATATTTATGGAATGTTCCCACCCTAGTAAGCTAATAATTAAATATTTGGCATGCTACTTCATCGTTGGTAGACTCTTCCCTACTAAAGTGCAACCACAATGCAGGCAGAGAGTTTTGTCTGTCAGACTTGCTGCTTTTCTTCTAGAACTTAGACAAGTCCCCTTTTGAAAAAGAGTGTGTTTGTGTTCTTGGTACATGCTCCTTTAATTAATCAACCATATCTAGGTCTTTTAATAGTTTAATTAAAGTCACAAAGCCACCAGGGTTTTATATGCAGGCAGTCTGATTATAAAGACTGGATTTACGAGCGTTATGCTAAGCTGACAAATTATCCTAATATCCATAGAATAAAGATTCCTGACCCACCAAGGCTCAGGGAGCATTGCAGAAGAGAGGGCAAGAAGATTATAAGAGCCACTGGGTGGAGGGGTAGAAATTTTCTGAAGCAGAGTCCCCCACCCCCAAGATTGACTGAAGCCTTAATTACCCACACTAAATACCAACAACCCCACTAAGTAAAACCTTCAGAGAAAGTAGGTGGGGATATAAGACTATAACCTTTGCAAAAATATAAAAATTAAATTAAGGGCTGGAGAGATGGCTCAGAGGTTAAGGTGCTTCCCCGCAAAGCCTAACAACCTTGGTTTGAGTCCCCAGTACCCATGTAAAGCCAGATGCACAAAGTGGCACATGCGTTTGGAGTTTGATTGTTCTGGCTAGAGGCCCTGGAGTGCCCATTCTTTGTCTATTTCTCTTCTCTCTGTTTCTCTCCTTGCAAATAAATAAATAATAAATTAAAGTTAAAATTTAAAAAATTAAAAATCTTATTAAGGATTGCATATGATATTAAAAGCCACTTGACAAACAACAACAAGAAAAGATTCCTGGGTTTTTGATTCTCTTACCTTGCCCTGAGTAAAGCATTTGGGAAGAGTAGGAGGAGCAAAATTGAGAGAAAATTATTCATTCTGCTCCACAAACTTTTATTTACCTATTTTTGATTTGCTTTAGTTTCATACGGCCTGGACTCCTCTTTTAATTTTGACACTTAATGGTTCTTTTAAATATTTTATTTATTCATTTTCAAGCAGAGAGAGAGAGAGAGAGAGAGAGAGAGAGAGAGAGAGAGAGAGAGAAAGAAAGAGAGAACGAACACCAGGACCACCACCTTGTGGATCTGGCTTATGTGGGTTACGGGGGAATTGAACCCGGGGCCTTAGGCACAGGAGGCAAGTGCCTTAACCACTGAGCTATCTCTCCAGCCCAGTGGTAAAGGTTTGTTGAGTTCTGGTTTTCACCTTCCTTGATCTATTGTTTCCCTCTAGGAATGGAGAAGAATGCTACTTTTCTTTTCTGTCACAAAATTTCGTATTTTTGTCTTGCATCAGTGCTGCTGATTTTCATGTACTTTATAGTTTTGTTTTCTGTTTGTCTTCATAGAGTGTTATTTTTGGGCCTTTCTATGGTAGATTGGAAGGCTGCCTGTATGTTTAAAAATATACATTTAAAGAGCCTCAGTATTAAAAATAAAACAGTAGCTATTTAGTCCCTCTTGTCTAATAGAAAATTAGCAGATTTTTGTTTATACACTTCAGTCCTCCAACCCTTTCCCAGTTGTCATTGACACAATTGCGAATTATAGACCCCAATCACAATTATTATTTTTTTACATTATGCATCTCCTCTTTAAGTAATTATTTTTTACATTAACCTTCTGTTTGGTAAAGTATGTGGAGTCATTATTTAACATTAATGCAATGTCTAATTAGTTTCATGCTCACTGTGGATCCCTTTAGTCTTTGTTTCTCTATTCTTGGTTTCTTTTGTCTTGATTCATTGCTTGGTCAATAGCTCTTTGAATGATTTATTAAAAGCAAAGCATGCGGGAGCCTCCAGATAGGAGCAGCGTTCCTAATGTGCCTGCACAAGCAGCACAGATGTGACTGATAGGGAGTTTGTGGGGAAGAACTCTGCAAAGTCCTCCCAGCTGAATAGCATTGTCTCCTGCTCTGTATCATCTGTAGAATCAGAGAGGGACCAGGCACAGCTTTGTTAGAGTGGTGATGGCTGTTCTGCCCCGATGACCTTTTCACTCAATTCTTTCCAGTAAGAATACTAAAGACAATCATTTTAAGCAATGTGTAATTCCCCCCCCCAGAAGAATACAGCACTGAGAGCCCAGATCTGACTGCTGTTTTCTCCCTTCATTTTTATGAGGCAAACAGTACCTCCTGACACCTTGCATCTACATACATCCTACTCACCTTCCTGCTTGTGTCTCATTACTGGGAGTCCTGGTTCCAAAGTGGGAGTATGGATGATGTAGGATGAAAGACATGAGGAATTAAATAGCCCTGTTCACCTGGGGAAACATGCATGAAATCTACTCATAAGATAAATCAGTTTCAAAGCATTTGACTTCTTTGTTCTAAGTGTCAAATCCCTGAGCATTGGAGGAGAGGAGAATGTGATATAATGCTTGGGGAGAAAAACGCTTTGACAGATATTCTGTGGCTCTTGCTATTTTACTCTTATTTATTATATTTTATTTTACTTTCTTTTCTTTGTTTGGAAGCAGAGAGAGAGGCAGAGAGAATAACCATGCCAGAGCCTCCAGCTGCTGCAAACTAACTCCAGACACATGCACCACTTTGTGCATCTGGCTTTATGTGGGTACTGGGAAATTGAACCCAGGTCTTTACACTTTGCAGGCAAGCTCTTTAACCACAGAATCACCTCTTAAGACCTCCTGCTATTTTACTCAGGACCAATCATGTTCAGATATAAAAACTCCTGGCATAATTTCCTTTTAGCTGTGTAGACTTAGTGTATTGCTAGGTTTTTGAGTAATATCTAGGTGGGAATGTGGTGAAGGGAGAATGGGACTTCTTCCCCGTGAGCAGCATGGAAATGCAAACACATTTTTAGATGTGTGTTAAGATCAGAGAAATTCATACTTTATCAAAGAGTTGTGCTGAAAAACTACACAGGATGGTGTGGGATGTAGAGATCTAGAAGCAGGATGGGCCCCAGCTGCTGTGGCCTATCTTCATGTCTTCCTACTCAACACAACAGAGTGTTGCATGCCGAGGGAGGACCAGATGGACAGGTAGGCTGGCAGCTTCTCTTTGTAGCTTTACGCTCTCTGTGAGGAGTGTTGCTTGAACCAGTAGTGATAAATGCAAATTGGAAATATCAAAGTGGAATTTCAATGGGCATGTGGACATTTAAATGTTAATTAGTTCCTTAACCCAGGTTTTTTTCCTTATGATTGCCACTGACAGACTAAACTCTCCGGACCACTCAGAGTCTTCCCAGGGAGTTCTATCCACACTTCATCAAATCTTGTTTTTGTCTCAACCTAACTTTTCAGTGAATGTCTGTTTCTCCAGACACACTGCCTAACACAGCATACACCAGGCTCCCACATCTATCTATTAGCTCTTGGAACGTATATACTAACCATCATACCAACCACAAGGCTTTGAATATGATAGTGGCCATTATGATTTTTGAATAAATTTTAAAACCTGTAGAATGTCCACAAGGCACCCTGTATTGCAAATAGTAACTTGTAATGTAAGAAGTATGAGCAGAAAAGAAGGCCAGATGGGTATTTTAAGAGTAAAGAAGCAGATGATAGTAAGGATCTTATGTATTAAGATAAAAAATAGCAACAAAAAATAAAAAAAATAGAAACAAAAAAGTGATTGTATTGACTCTATAAGTCCCTTAAGTACAGACCAAGAATACCACATAAAAGCTACAAAGAGATATTTAAGTAACATTACAAAGCTTTCTTAAAGCCACAGCCCCCAAACTATCACCCTGAAGACCAGCAATGAGTTGTCTGTCACTGCAGGTTTTCAAAAGGAGGTCCCCTTATTTACTCCTGGTGAGAGTGAGAACTACTATGGTCTTTATGAACTTCTGTTATGAAGGTTTTTCAAAAAATTAGAAATAGAACTTCCACACAACCCAGATATACTACTCCTGGGCATATAGCAAAAGAATCCATATCATACCATAGAGATGCTTGCAAATGCTATCCATGTTCATTGATGTTCTATTCACAATAACTAGGAAATGGAACCAACCTAGATGCCCATTAACAGATGAGGGGGAAAATGTGGTACATTTATACAATGCAGTAAAGAAAATTAAAATCATGACCTTTACAGAAAACTGTATGGAAAAGAACTGTATTTTGTGAGGTTACCCAAACTCAGAAAGCCCAAAAATGAATCTTTTCTTCCATATGTGAATCCTATCTTATAATAAACTATGGATCAATCTATCTATTGATCTATCTATCTATCATCTCTCAACCTATCTATCAATCAATCTATCTACCTAGCTATCATCTATCTATATAAATGGAGAAATGCAAGTGAAATCTTAAAGAAATTGTGGCTAAGAGTGGGTAATAAGAGATGACAAGGGAATTGAGGGAAAAGTGAAAGGACACATGGGAAGGAAAACAGGGGACAGGGTTGAGGAAGATGAGGGAGGGAGGAGAATCAACGGAAGCAAACTGTGTTTGAAACTGCCATAATGATACTTAAACTTCTGTATGCTAACTAAAAAGTAAAATATCAAAACATAAGCACCAACAATATTGACCGTGATGGAGTAATGACGACCACGGCATGTGCGTCTGCGTGTGTGTGCATGTGTGTGCGTGCATGTGTGTGTGTGCGTGTGTTCATGCATGTGTGTGTGTGTGTGTGTGAGTGTGTGTGTGGTGGGGGGCAGTGGTGGATAAAAGATGATAGATACTTTAAGATCTCCTCAAGACCTGTGATTGTGATGACACCACTGCTTGGCAAAAAAAATAAATAAATAAATAAAAATTCTGACTCAAAAGCAATAACCTTGTTTTTAAGAGAGAAAATAGTTTTGAATGTGACTAATGGTAGGGATGCACTGAAGTTTTCAAGAATAACCTAAAACATGCCTTTGCATCCAGATAGCACATTGATAGTTATTAGTACAAATAAATAAATCAAGACTCAAGTCATGTAATTTGTTCAAGTGAAGTACCTTCTCTACACTCTTTTTTTTCCATGAAAGTCCATGAACATTTTTGTCCTTATGGGGTACACAGTGTCTGTTTCACCTACACAACTTTAATGTTAAACATCAAAACAGCCTTGAACAATATGTGAATGAAGAAGCTTAGTTATAGTAAAAGAAACAAAAGTCAAAATCAAGACAATCTTATCTCCAAATTTCCAAGGTCTGGGAGTTGTGTGTGGCCCATGGACCTTGGTTTGTCAAACTGGGCTCAAAAATCTTCCTGCCTTCTTGACATTCAAATAAGGGAAAAGTAACAGCTTCCCTATGAGCATACTTACTCCGTTTGCTTTGCTGAGTGCCTGGAAGTAGATGCTGTAGCTTTTCAGTGGAGAGAGAGGAGGATTCCAGTAGCCATTGTAGGTCTTGTTGTCACCCACGGTAAATGGCTGTGTGACCGGCAGGTTGGAGGGCTTCAACTCAGCAGCGAAGTAGTGTAGAGAATCAAGGTTGGAGGCGTTCCGGTAGCTCACAGGTACCGAGAAGCATTCGATGATGTCAGCTGCTCTCCGGGACTTCTGAAGTCGCTCCTCCTTGACAACCAGTTGGTAGACACTGGATAAGAAAGGGGAGAGATGGATGAGCCACTGCAGGGATGAAGGAGCTCACTAATGCTCATGATGTCAGCAGAACAGTCCCACGTGGAAACATCATCCTCATTTCCATCTGCAAAAATCCTTGTCTGGTGTGGTACTTTGAGTAATGTCCCCCAATAGAATTTATTATAATTGTGTATATTAAATTGTTAATTGTCTCCAGGCTTCTGGCTGGAGGAAGTGTCACTTTGGCCTAGCCTCCTGGGGACTGGCCCTTTCTAAATTGGATGCAAAATACTAGGGATAGATATGTAAAAGAAAAGCAACTGGAACCAGGTCTGGCAGTTCTGCATTTTGTGAATTACAGTGTGCTTGCTTCTAGAGGTGCTGTCTCTCGGTCTCTGCTTGGACTTTCTTTAACTTCCCCTGGGTCTGTTACTTCAATGGATACATTCCTCTCCCAAATTGTGCCTGGTTTGGAGATTCATCCCAGTGGCGTGTGGCTGACTACAACACCTGGTTTCAGATTTAAAACTCACTGCCTTGGAGTAATCTATTTCCATGAAGAGGCTTCAATGGCAGCACACACCAGGCACATCCAAAATTCATCTGAGCTCCAGCCCCTACAAACCTGCTGCCCCCCCTTCTCCATTTCTTT